>JANHAO010008039.1:0-19636 GCA_026873985.1 Saraca asoca | reverse complement strand
GATGTCCATGGTGAAAAGTTCATTTAATCAATCCTATAAAGGGTTATAGGATTGTGAGGATGATTATTAATGATTTATAACTTCTGCATCAGAATAACACTAGTCAAGATCTAATAATTGGGTGTTATTAGATCCGTGGAGACTAGACGATGTGGTGATTTCTCATTTGATGAGCAACTGACCTCACAAGCTGAGATATAAGAGAGTTACATCTGAACACACACTTAGACACGACTCAGTTAGTTTGGAGAAACATAACTGACAATCATGATCTTGTCAAACCCAATTGGAGATACTATGTGGAGCTATGTCAATAGTTAATCTCCAGTGGTAATCACATGACTAATCCTTTGACTTAAGATTAAAGGATATCTTTTGCATGAAAGGTTATACTTTGACCCAGTCAAAAATGACTCTATTCATGAGAAACGATAAAGGCTTGAGTTGGGTATTTCTAAAAATGTAGTTAGATATTCCTTAATCAAGAAAGGATTCATTACTACTCTTTAGAGTGATATCCGAGGCCACTCAATGAATTAGTTTGACTATTTAAATCCTTGCACAAGGTTGAATCGAGACTCAAATTGGATTTGAATGCTCGGATTCATTTAAGTCAAATAATTCACGAGGTTGAGAAATCATGATTAGTTATAAAGATTGATGTTCATCCATACCTTTGACTAATCTGGATATGGTAATGAAAGGATTCAATCATGCATTGAGATCAGCCACAGACATGCTTGTCACCACTGATGACTCTCACCGAAATTTGGGTAGTTATAATGGCTTGTTAGAGTCTGCTTTAGCTTAAAGTTCACAAGTGATTAATTTAGAGAAATTATTTAAAATTTATTAGATTAATTTTATATGCCTTCAAATAGTTTGAAGGGTATTTTGGACTTTTACTAATATTTCAGGGGCTTACCGGGTCACACGTATAACGGAAAATGAGTTATAGCTATAATTTGGGTATATTAGATATCCAGGGACCAAACTATAATTTATGAAAGTTACAGGGACCAAACTACAATTTGCGAAAAGTGCAAAGACCAAACTGCTATTTATTGAAATTATAGGGGCCAAATTACAATTTGTAGAAATTGCAAGGATTGGAAATAGTTTTCCAATGAAGCAAAATGACGTCATTTGGCCAACGGCCCATTTCCTGCATAGCACTGCATTTTGAACGTAGAGGATGAGAGGCAAAGAAAAAAATATACTCGACCTCTGCTAGGGTTTGAATCCTTTGGTCCAATTTCAGCTTGTGAAGCTGAAATTTCAGTTCCATTTTCTAGCTAGCACCTGGAAGTGGAACAGTGCTTCAAGAGTTGAGGCTAATTGTAGCCAGTTTTTCGACATGAGCAAACCAGAGGATCGGGACGCTTGGATCAAGATCGATGACGAGAATTTTTGGCTTCTTCCACTGTGATTGAGCTCGGCCAAAGGTTGGTAGAGCTTCCAATTCTAGATTTATGTTGTTGTAACTCCAAAACCAACGAGATCCAGGTTTGTTTGCTCAGTTCGTGTTTCTGAAAAATTTTCAATTTGTTGATCTCGGGACCGAACAAACTCAGCATGATAATGTTTGGCAAAGTAGATCTAAGGCATCAAGTATGCCAACCAAGAGCATCAAATATAGCCAGCAAAATTTTAAAATTTTTCCTAAACTCAGATTATATTGTTTATAAATTAATTATAAGCAAGGATTCATTTAAAGTAACAATTTAAATTATACCTTTACGAGAGTTCTTCTTAAAATCCTTTGTTTTCAAATCTAAATTTGATCTCCAAGCAATAAGACGAACAAGTCTCTACAAGCCCCATGATCAAGTTTTTTGGATTGTCTTCAAGCAACTCCTTTATATTTGATCTCCAACACCGACAATGATATACACAAACTAATTCAATTCAAAGTCTCTATCAAGTTCACGTAATAGGTAGAATAGGAAATCTAACCGCTCATTTTAAGAAGTGCTAAAGGAGATAAGAAATAAGATCACACAAAGAGAGTTGGCGCACAACACATTTGTTAGGGTCTGTTGATTATGTATGTTGGGTTAGCATTTCACTCTTTTAAATAGAAAAGATTGGAGTATAAGAGTAGGAGCAAGCATAAGTGGCGTACAAGCTAGGCTTTCCCCTTGCTTGTTTCATCCACTCATCTAGTGGCCATGTAGCCCCCTTTGGCCTAAAAAGCCCACACTCCTTAACTTTATACTCCCTCTTTTGTGTCCAACAAGCCTTAACACTTTTCTATGAATCCAAACTCATAAACTCTCTTATGTAATCATTCTTAAATTTTTTTAATTAATTAAAATAACTTTTTAAGTGAAAAATCATTCCTCTGCTAACGATCTCCTCCAGTGTTAATATAAATGTTCTACAACATTTAAATATCAACAATGGAAATTTACTACTATTTAATAATTGCTATCTCCATTAGAAATATTAAATTATTGATTAATTAATACTTCTAATCATATTAGAATACTTAATTAATCATTTCAAATTTTTAAGATGTTTACTTAATTCAACTTTTGAGCTCATAACATTTTGCATTATAACTTTTCCTTTGATTTTATATTAAAGTGATTTTATTGTATGTGACCCATTAGGTTTTCATACATGTTAGTAATGAATTTGTTTACAAGCTTCTATAAGCTTTATTGAATCAAAACTCTTTTTTAATTTAAATATAATTTCCCTAAATTATTCAAACAAATTCATAAATCAAGATTGGCATCTAATAAAACATTATGACCATCCAAATGCCAGAAAAGATTTGTGGAAAAACCTTCATGATAAATTGTTAGTGTGTAACTCAATACATTTATCTCTTCATATTCATATTAGACTTAAAGTATAGTTCAAGTGTCAACCCTAATATGAATGCCCAGTCTTGAGTGTATGTTTGATCATGTACTATCTTACAGTCATTCATATGTAAAACTCCTTCTATGTATCATTAAGACATAGGCATATGATTTTGATCATAGCACAAATGTCAAAACATCTTTTGAATATCTTTCTTTATTACCAACAAGGATGAATTCTATCTTGATCAATCATTATCTCCATGTACTTCATGATACATTCAAAATTATTTGTATATACTCTTTAAGAATGCAAGCCTAGAATAAAATCAAAGTTCACAACTCCATACATAAGATATTATGTTGATCTCAAGTCTTAAGATCACTTACACCACCTTTTACATGAGAAGTCCATTGACGCATGGTAACATTTCATATGATTTCTCATGATAGGTCAATCCAGTTATATGTTCCATAACATATACTCATATATCTATTCAAATATTAATATATCAAATAGTATATGAGATTATTGCATTCTTCTAAAAAAATGTGACATAATATTTACTGGTTTACTTATGAATAATTGATATCTAGTTTTCTTCGTTATTCAACAATTAGGGATATTTAAAAATATAACTATATATAAATTATCTTATAACTATAATCCCCATTGTAATTTATTTATAAACAATTATATTTCAATGATTTTTTTCCAATATAGTATATATATCAAACACATATATATATTTAAAACTAAATTAATAAAGAGGCTAAAGCATTATGTTTTATCAAATATGTTAAGATATATAGTATTCATGCCATTACAACTATTTACCTCTAAGGCATCTATACTAACAATCTTCCACTTGACCTAGAGCTAATGACCCTTGTATCTATTATCGATTCTTTCTAAATGACAAACAAACTTTTGTTAGGATGAAGCCTTAATAAAGGGATTAGCTACATTGTTGTCGATGGGAATCCATTCTATTCTCATTGTTGCACTCTATGAACTCTCTAATCAAATGGTAATGCCCCATAATGTGTTTGGATCCTTAATGAGACCTTGGTTCCTTAGGTTGTATTATAGCTCCATTATGATCATAATAGATTTCTATCAGAATAACAATGTCAATAACCACCCTTAGTTCAGTGATGAACTTTTTTATACAAACAACTTCCTTTTTCTACTTTTGAAGTAGTAATGTACTCAGCTTTGATTATAGAATTTGTTACGATATCTTGTTTGGAACTTTTCTAACATACCATACCTCTATTGAGAGTAAATACGAATTTTGACTGCAATTTATAATTATCTTGATTTGACTAAAAGCTTGCATCTATGAAACCTCTAATTCTCAAATTAGAGTCAGAATGCATCTTTAGTTTTTCTTAGGTATTTAAGGATGATTTTAACTGTATTATAGTGTTTTTCACCTAGATTAGCCTGATATCTACTAGTGACACTTAGTGCATAGGATACATCTAGCTGTTTACATAGCATGGCATATATGATTGATCTTATTGTCAGTGTATAAGGAATCTCATCCAAGTGTTTCAATTCATCTTCTATCTTAAGATATTATTTCCTAGATAAGTGAACACTATGAGATATGGGTAAGAACCCTTTCTTAGACTCATCCATGCTAAACCTCTTTAGCATTTTGTCTATATATGTGGATTGGGAAAAGTTAAGTAATCTTTTAGATCTATCCCTATAGATCTTTATATTTAGAATGAAGCCTGCTTCTACTAAATCCTTCTTGGAGAATGTCTTGGACGACTATAACTTGACATATTACAACATGGGAATGTCATTTTTTATAAGTAATATATCAACCATATATAGCAACAAGAAAATGATTGCACTCCCACTAACTTTCTTATATGCACACGATTCATCAATTTTCTTGATTAAGTTAAATTATTTGACTACTTCATGAAAATAGATGTTCCAACTCCATAAACCTTGCTTTAGTCCATATATGGACCTTTGTAGCTTGTATAGCTTGTGGGGTTCAGTCTTAGAGACAAAGCCCTCAGGTTATATCATATATACATCCTCTTTTAGGTTTCCATTGAGGAGTTTTGACATCCATTTGCCAAATCTCATAGTCATGGTATAAAGCTATTTCAAGCAAAATAATAATGGACTTGGACATGGCAATTGGAAAAAAGGTTTCTTTATAGTTATACTTGCTTATAGCCTTTTACCACCAACCTAGCTTTGTAGGTTTTTACTTTACCATCTACATCTATCTTTCTATTAAAGACCTATTTACACTTAATAGGTTTTATTCTTTCAAATGTAGTGATGAAGTCCCATACTTGGTTTTCAGACATTGAATCTATTTCAAATTTCATAGGGCCTGTTTGGCACCCTATTTTTTTGTTTTGAAAAATGATTTTTTGTTTTTTTGTTCTACAAAAACAAAAAAATCTATTTGGCAAATTATTTTCAAAAGTTGTTTTTAAAAATCTGTTTTGTAAAAGTGTAACTAAAAAAATAGTTTTTAGAAAACACCATTTAGGTGTTTTCCTTGTTTTTGTGCAAAACTGTTTTCAGATTTTTTCAAAAAACAAGGAGAGCACCTATTTTCATTAATGGCAAAATTATAAATAATATTAAATGTATTTCACTTTTTTTCAAAAACAAGGAAAACACTTGTTCTCAAAATTTACATCTAAACAAGTTTTTTGTTCTTTTGTTCTAAAAAAAAAAGTTTTTAGAATTGTTTTTAAAAAATAATAAAATAAAAATACTTGTAAACACTTCCAAATAGGCCTATAGCTTCTCATCGCTTCAAGAAATCAATATCTGATATTGTTTCCTAGCAACTAGTATGTTTATTGTTGTTCTCTTCTATGAGGAGAAAACCATAACTTTCAGGTTTATAACATTCCCTACTAGATCTCCAAAGTACAGGTGTACTTTGAATTTGATTACTTATGTTAACTTTTTAAGATACTTGATCAAGCACATCTTCAACCATGTGATCTGTGCTATTTTGTGTGATTTGTGTTATTTTAATAGTTATCACGATTGGCAAAGATAAAGTTAAACTATCTAAGCTTATAGCTAGGGTGAGTCCAGGTCAAACCTTAGAAACTGATGATTTATTTCAATGTGTTTGTAATGTAAAATAGGGGGTTGGATATAATCTAATTAAAATAGGAATTTAATTAAACAATATATATATGCGAGCAAACAAAAATGAAGATGAAAGGGAATTTAATGGAAAAAAGCTCAATCCAAGGGACTCTTACAATCAATTTAATGGCTAATCATTGACACTGATATTTCATTTCCTTATTAACCTCTTAGCCAAGAACTAATTAAATCCAATACCTAATTAATGTGTTATATGCAAACATTGGCTAGGACGAGAGCGCTCGCGAGAAGACTAAGACCAGTGAGAGGATCAACTCAAGCAGTGCCCAGGGTCGATTTTGTCGCACCGCGAAGCGACTTAGTCGACCCTGACTCATGCTCAAAGGCACAGGTTCAAACTCACTATTCTCATGGTCGTACAAGTGACCTGACAAAGTGTAGCCTACGACCAAGGGCTCGCCAGATAGAAGGGTTAAATCATGTTTTGCCCCAACGGTCGAGTAGGTCCCACCTGCAGAAGATGGCCTGCAGTAGCCGAAAGCAAAAATCTAGTCTACACCTTCTATCTTGTATAATAAATACTGATGTAATAGATTTATTGCATGTGTAATTATCATTATAGCCTTCTTTCCTCTATAAATATGAGGAAGGAGCCCCTCTGTAGAGAGACCACGAGTTCCATGCCAAAAACTCTGCCAAAACAGAGATCAAACACTGTAAGAATATTGTTTTAATAACACACTATCGTGGACGTAGGGTCTAACACTGTCTGGATTTGGCCGAATCACGTTAAATCGATGCCTCCTTCTTCTCTGCTCTTCCCTTCGTCACTGTCTATTTAGCTGTTCTGTTTTATCTGAATCGATCAAAGGCCAGAAATCCTGTAAGAATCCCTCCTGTTGGTTGGAGTTTGGGACTTTTCACTTGAACCAAATTTTGATGTCAATATTTTGGCACCGTCTATGGGGATCTCACCTATTCTAGTTCGTTTCCGCTGCAATGGCCAAGGGAAGAGCCACCAGAGCCTCTAATGCATAACTCCATCCTTCAGATGGCCATGTTTTGACAACAGACTCGTCCGCTACTCCTATCATCAGAGCAACTACTGGTGTTCCTCCAACCAGTTCGATACGATAGATTCTCGTTGCTAGCGGCGCCAATGGACCTCAGACTTGGCTTCAACGTCAGGAGAAACTTGAGCACATGATGAGAAAACTGACTAAGGCAGTCACGTTGTTAGCACAAGGTGTGCAGAGATAGGATGAAGCCTCAACGCCTGTAAATGTTGTTTAGTGGCAACAAATGAAATATCCAAATGACCCTAACCAAGATCATACTCCAACTTGTTGCTCACGAGAGTAGACCCTAGGTCGCAAACCCCGCGACATTAGAGACCGAAGTGTCTAGCGATCGTCCAGCCAGCACTCTGGGGTACGGGACCCATTAGTTGGAGAGCTATTTTAGAAGATGGATCAATTGGAGGAACGCCTTCGAACTCTAGGTAGTCGAGCTTGCTATGAGGAATGATTGCCACTCTATGAGGAGATTGAAGCTCGACCTCCACCGCTTAAGCTCAATGTCCCTGCGATCCCGTTGTATAATGGGGATTCTGATCCATATGATCATCTAAATGCCTTCAACGTTCAGATGGACTTGTAGACGACTGACCCCTTAGTCAAGTGTCAGGTGTTTCCGGCCACATTGGGTGTGTGCCTCAAGCTTGGTTCAGAAGCCTCTCGACTCGCTCAATCGGTAGTTGGAAGACTATCAACAGAAGTTCATCAGCCAGTATCGAGCATTGAAGAGACAATTGGTGCCCCCTGCCACCTCGCTATGGTCTTTCAGCGCAGGCAAGAGTCGTCGACTACATCGCTAGATTTAGGCTCGAGGCAAATTCGGTGGAGAATCCATCTAAAGAAACCATGCTCGCCATCATTTTTATGGGACTTAGCAAAGATGAAAAGCTGTATAAAAGTCTGTACAAGTCCCCGATCAAGGACCTCGCTAAGTTCTATGAGCGGGCTGCGAAGCAGATCAAATAGGAAAAGACCTTCAGCTCGAAAAAATCTAACAAGAAGGATGAAAAGGCCAACTCCTTTCGTGGTGAGAGGAGGAGTAACATGGATCAGGGTGATCACTCCACCGAGCAGATGACCGATAAGCCCAAAAGGCTCAAGGGTGGGCGACCTCAGTACTCGAGCCGTTTCGAGTAGTATAGTGTGCTCTCGGATCCCCAAGATAGAATTTACTTAGCGGAAAGGGATAGGAAAATTTTCAAAAGGCCTAGACCCTTAAGGACTCCATTTAGGCAGAGGAACAAGGACGAGTTCTGTGCCTATCACAATGAGGCCAGACATGGGATGATAAATTGTCTGGCCTTCAAAGATGCAATTAAAGATTTAATTCGGAAAGGTTGCCTAAGGGAATATGTGGTACAGCCCTCAAGGTAGCTGCCCCAGCCTTCTCCACACAATACTAACCAAGAGCTAGGAGGCTCGGTCCAAATTATATATTGATGTTGTTTTTCAAATTTCGGGGCAAATGTAATTGTTACTCTTTTAATTCTACTAAAAGTCATTTGTCAATTGATTTAATGTCATTTATTTTGCTCTCTTTGCTTCCAAGTGCTAGCAATATCCGTAGCTCGCATGCGGTCAACATATCACAAATTTCATTAGAAACTTCATACTTTATGCCAATGGCGATCCTTGATCCCGTTAAGGCCCCCTGGAGCTCATTCCGGAGAAGAATTGATGAACACTTAACCAGTTGAGCTACGGGCTCACTGAGGTACGGAGGCACTAAAAAACACTCGCTTTGCCAGTGCAACTGCGTACTTGCTGAGGTACAGAGGCACTAAAAAACACTCGCTTTGCCAGCACGGCTGCGTGCTCGTTGAGGTACGAAAGCACTAAAAAACACTTGCTTTGCCAGTGCGGCTGCGTGCTTGCTGAGGTACGAGGCACTAAAAAATACTTGCTTTGCCAAAGCAGGCTGCGTGCTCGCTGAGGTGCAGAGGCACTAAAAAACACTCGCTTTGGCTTTGCCAGTGCGGCTACATGCTAGCTGAGGTACGGAGACACTAAAAAATACTCACTTTGCCAGCACAGGCTGCGTGCTCACTGAGGTGTGGGGCACTAAAAAACACTCGTTTTGCCAGCGTAGGCTACGTGCTCGCTAAGGTGCAAAGGCATTAAAAAACACTCACTTCGCCAGTGTGGCTGCATGCTCGCTGAGGTGCAGAGGCACTCCTAAATACTCAATGCTAGCATGACTCCATGATCGCTGAAGTGTAAAGAATTGACAGGTCGATCATTCGCCCAAGGCAACAGAATTGTTGAATTTCATAACTCTCATGAACTCAACTAAGTCGTAGCTCTTATGCACACTTATCTATTTAGCCACTGGACATGTGCCACAAAGACATGGCCTAGTGCAGATGGAATGACAATCTCGGCAAAAGGCTGATGATTCGAGGACTGAGGAGTCTCAACTCCCAGCCCGTAGAGTGAGCTACGAGTTGGGAGGCTTATGTTATATGCAAAAATTGGCTTAGGCCGAGAGCACTTTTAAGAAGATTGAGACCAGTGTGAGGATCAGCTCCAGTAGTGCCCAAGGTCGTTTCGTCACGTCATGAAGCGGCTTCATTGACCCTAACTCATACTCAAAGGTGCGGGTTCAAACTCGCTATTCTTATGGTTGAGCAAGCAACCTGACGAAGTGTAGCCTACGACCAAGAGCTCGTCAGACAAAAGGGTTAAATCATATCTTGCCTCAATAGTTGAGTAGGTCCCACCTATAAAAGATGACTTGCAACAGTCGAAAGCATAAATCTAGTCTACATCTTCTATCTTGTACAATAAATACTGATGTAATAGATTTACTGTATGTGTAATTACCATTGTAGCCTCATTTCCTCTAAAAATATGAGGAAAGAGCTCCTCTATAGAGAGACCACAAGTTCCATACCAAAAACTCTGCCAAAATAGAGATCAAACTCTGTAAGAATATTGTCTCAATAACACACTATCATGGATGTAAGGTCCAATACTGTCTGGATTTGGTTGAACCATGTTAAATCGGTGCCTCCTTCTTCTCTGCTCTTCCCTTCGTCACTGTCTGTTTAGTTGTTCTATTTTATCCGACTTGATCGAAGGCCAGAGATCCCGTAAGAATCCCCCCTATTGGCCAGAGTTTGGGACTTTTCACACGAACCAAATTTTGACATCAACATAATGCTTGTTAATTTCTTCCTAAATTGGCTAATCAAGCCCAGTACCCAATTAACCCTTATTACTAAATCAGTTGAAGCTCAACACCTCAATCAATTTACTAATAGCATTAAAATTTGAAAACATCTAGGTGAATTAACCAATTTACCCTAATGACAAACCAATTAATTACCTTTAATTATCTAGAAAAATTGATTTATCCCAGTAGCAAATCAAAATCCTATTGCTACATACAACCAAATAGCCATAAATAATAATATTGCCTATGAAAATTCAACTAGCAGTAAATCACAATAAATTAATTAATGAGCCTTATTAACTAATCATCCAAAATAATTATAAGCAATAAAATAGAGAATTAAGAGAATCAAATTGGGGATAAATTGACAATAAAAGCAAATCTTACAATTAACAAAAAAATTGATGTAGAATTTCCCTTAGATTAAGAAAGAAGTTTAGCTACATATTAATGTAAAAATAAAAGGAAAAGAGAAAAGCTAATTAAAGGTAGAGCCTTTCCCTAGCAAAGCTCCTCTCCTCCCATAGGTAGAGAAAAAACAAAAATGATCTAAAAGTTATTACAAATGTGGCTCAGTTGAGCATTTATAGTGGCTCACTACATTAATTCTACTTGGGCTACTAATTAGGATTGGAAGGGAACTTAATTAGATATGGGTCTTTTCATATAAAATGTAGCTTTGTCTCTTAAGGGTTCAATGGCATTAACTTTGCATAAAAATTTGATTCCTAGCTCAAGTTTTGGGATAAAAATTGAAATAGCTTTACAGAGTAGTCTAACCCATAATAAGAATTTAGCGCTTAAGTTTATAGCCTTGTAACTGATTGAAAAAGGTGTATTTTAACCTGAAGCCCTTCATGAAAATTGTGAGAATGGATCTTAGCTATTTTATGGGTTTAATTTTGCCCCAAAATAATGGATGGAGCTCCACTTATGACAAAAATATGGAAACTAGTTCTAGGTTGCAAGACAACACTTTGTTTCAATTTTCAGGCTTTATTTGACCACTAAAATGGTTGAACTAGGTTTTGGGCTTTTCATTACATTTTTATATCTTTATCTTACCTCTCCAAAGATATAAGAATCACCTAAAGCCAGAGTCCAAAACTTAAGATACACTAAAAAACATGAAATAGTTTGAAACAATATCAATTTACTGAATTAATTCAATTAAGCACAAAAACTGACCAAACCATAAAAATAATTACAAGTATCCAATTAAGCACATAGGCATGATAAAATACTAAGTATAGAAAGGATATAATATATATATATATATATATAAATTATGTTCACCACTCTTCAAGTTCTATTTTACTCCCATTAACCTTTTCAAGGATAAACTCTATTTCCAAGAAGGTAACGTTTATTAAGACAGACACTTTTTGCTCAATAGGGTAGTAAAAGTTGTAACCCCTTGTTTCCTTAGTTTAACTCACAAATAAAAATTTATCACTTTTAGGTGTTAGATTACCTATGATGATCTGCTTCACATAAGTAGAACATCCCTAAATCTTTATGTGTGAAAGACTTAGCTTTTTCTCAAACCATAGCTTGTATGGTGTCTTATCAATTGACTTTGATAGGACATGATTAAGGATGTATATAGTAGTTTCTAAACTATAGCCCTAGAAAGAGTTGGTAAAGTTACAAAGCTCATTATCGAATGTATCATGTCAAGTAAGATATAGTTTCTCCTTTCTGAAACACCATTCATTTTTGGCATTGCAAGTGGAGTCCATTATGAAAGAATCCTAAATTCCTTTAAATAATCCATAAATTTCTGGCTTTATTCTCCACCTTGATTAGATTTAAGTGTCTTGATACTTTTTCTAGTTTGTTTCTCTACTTCAATTTTGAATTCTTTGAAGTTTTCAAAGGCTTAGACTTGTATTGCATTAAATACACGTACTCATACCTAGAATAATCATTGGTAAAGATGATGAAGTAAGAAAATGAAACTCTTGCTAGAGTAGTTATCAGACCACATACATCACTATGTATCAACTCTAGTACTTCTTTGCCATATTCACCCTTTCTACTAAAAGCTTTATTGGTCATTTTCCCAATAAGACTTGATTCACAAGTTTCATATGTTTCATAATCAAATGGATTTAAATATCCATCTTTATGTAACTTTATGATTCTAGTTTCATTAATATAAACAAGCCTACAATTCCAAAGAGAGGATGAATTTGTGGATTCATTAAACTTTGGTTTCTTATTTGTTATAGTTAATATCTCTCGTCTTAGTTCTAGAATATATAATCCATTAACCAATTTGTCATTACCATAAAACATGTCACCATGTAAAAAGAACAACTCTTATTTTTAAAGGTAAAAGCAAATCCTTCTTGATCAAAATAAAAAATGGAAATAATATTCTTAGAAATTATAGGAACACAATAACAATTATTTAATTCTAGAATTAAGTCCATGGGCAATTCTAAACGATAAGTTTTAATGCTAACAGTAACAACTTTTGCTTCATTTCTAACTTGTAGGTCCACTTCACCTTTCTATAACCTTCTACTGTTTCTTATTCTCTACACATTATTACAAATGCATGAGCCATAATTGGTATCTAATATCCAAGAATTAGTAGAATAATAAGATAAATTTATCTCAACCATAAAGACATTTTTACCTGAAGTAGAAGCTTCTCTAAGCTTCTTTTGAGATAAGCTTTACAATTTTGCTTCCAATGACTTTTTACTCTGTAATGGTAGTTAATGCCTTTAGAAGCGCTATCTTTCTTCTTTTGTATACCTCTTTTAGGTTTCTTAACCCTAGCCTTAGCCTTAGAACTTTTCTTCTTGGGTTTCTTCTTCTTTCCTTTCTTGGGCTTAAAATAAGTATTGACCATCAGTATAGGTTGCTCCTTCTTAAAAGTCATTTTATTAGTTTTAAGCATATTGAGTAACTCTACAAGAGAGACATATATCTCATTCATGATGAAATTCATGACAAACTACCCATTTAACTTAGGAAGGGACTGCAGTATGATGTTCATTGCATGATCATTATCGATCAAAAGGTCAAGTTGAGCCAATCTTTCTATTAGCTTGATCATCATATGAGTTGCAATAGATGATGCCTATGTTATCTTATAATTGTCATAAATGTAGGATCATCTTAGAGAAAGTTATTTTCATGTTGTTTCTAAAACTCAAGAGACATTAAAGCCAACATCACATATGCTGCTTGTTCAACATCTTCCTAATGTTTCAAGTGAGTAATAAAGTCAAAATTTGCATACTCACTTGAACCTTCAAACGAACATACAAGAAGATCATTCTCAAGGATGTAGGTTATCTTTTCCTACTTAAGGACAACCTTCAAGTTTCATAACCAATTTATGTAATTTAACCCAATTAGTTTATTATCAATTAATATATTTCTTAAAGAGAAGTTTGTTATTTTAACAACCTTCAACAAAAATAGAATGGATTAATATCTAAGCATAATATTCATTTTATATAAACTTTAATAAAATGAAATCTCACTATTTTCTTCAATTCTAATGATCCTCTATCTTATAATCGGATTATCATGTTGAATGATAATCATAATAAGTTAGGATCCCAATTTAATTTACTTCAACTTGATGGAAGCCAAGGATTCCAAATAAATTGGACTAGGTAGACAACTTAGTTTGTAAATTACATCTCCATGCAGCTCCTAATCATTAAGTTGACAACTTTTTGTTATTTATTATCTATCACATCAAACATTGTTAATAACCCCTTATTTCCAATGTTCAAAGTGAAACCTAATTATGCCAAAAACACTGTATAGTTTTGACAAAGGCCATCCAAACTATACATGTTTGCTAAGTTGAAACCATCAAACAAGAGTATCACTCATATTCTAATAAGAATAACATGAAAAATATAGCATAACCTTCATGAAATCGATCTCTGGTTGTCATTATTTTGATGGATGTCATTCCATAATGTTCTTAACATGCAATTTAAATTAGTGAGGGATCTTTTAATTAGTTCAAATTTTAACTATTAAAGTCTCATGTATGACTTGTATACTTCAACTAGTCTATGTTCACTTATACATTAACTCGCCTATGTCATACATACATCACCATTTATATCATAATATAAATCACATGCATGGATAACATATGTGGGATGGTTATGGACCAATTCAAGTTATTTTCCTTGAACCATAAAAGGGAAGAATCTACATGACATGTGCCTCTTGCCATGCATCAACACCCTTGGGCGCTTTCTTCTTCTTCCAAAGAAAAATTAAAATTCCCTAATTTTATCATTTGTAACTAATTACATCATATAGAACAAACCTTGAGTTACATTCAAAAGGAGTATGATGAGAAGAGAATTTTACATTTAGAAGTTAAGACAAAGGCAGAACATGCAGGCCTTATTTAAAAATACCCAATAATAGAATACACATTATGTTCATAAAAACCTTTGGTCCATAATCATCCTTGCATGCATTCAAGTATATATGATACATACAAGACAAGAAAGCATAGAACATTACCTCTTTGATTCAAATTATGGTCATGCATGTTTTAAGTTATTTGATTAACATTTAATTTAAATAAGTTGATTAATTTAATTCCATCAATCAAAAATCACAATCAATCTATTTTGAAAATTAATCTTAATTAATTCTAAAACTAATCAATTAGCCAAATTTATTATACTTTCCAAAACTTTGGAGTCAAGTAAATAAAATTAAGTTTCTAAAATTATTTCCAATCAACTTTTATTGATTATTAGAATAAAAGAAAAGTTTCCAAAATTATTGCCAATCAATTTGTAATCATATTCAAATTAGATTCAAAGTTAAAGAAAGTTTTCATAATCATATACACATAATCTAGACAAGTTAATTTTCTCAAAATTAGTTGTGATTGTAATTTATTTCCTAAATTGTATTTGTGTAATTAAATTATAGAGCTAATTGATTGTCATTACAATCAATCAAACAGTTGATTAGTTGTGACAACCAATCAAGGTGGTCAGAACCACCATGCGTGGATGTCAAAAAATCGACCAGCATATAAATATGGCTAGCTGGTTTGCCTAGCCATTATCTTCGACTAGCTAGCTGATTGACTAACATGTTTGGCTAGCCAAGTAGTTAGTTCCCCTCTATTGTATTTTTCATTCGAAAGTGTAGATCCAATCCATATATGTTTATGAAAAATTTTCTGCAGAAAAATTATGCACTTTGAATGAAAAATTTTGACCATATGGAACCAAACTTTAACATGCAAATGATCTCAATTATCACCATAATAATGAAATATCTAATCATGAATTAATAGAAAACAACATAGGCTCTGATACCACTATTAAGAAAAATAGATCTAAGGCATTAAGTATGCCGATCAAGAGCATCAAATATGCATAACAAAATTTTAAAATTTTTTCCAAACCTGGATCATATTGTTTACAGATTAATTCACAAGCAAGGAATAATTTAAAGTAATAATTTAAATTATAATTTCATGAGAGTTGTTTTCGTAATCCTGGTCTTTAAATCTAAATTTAATTTTCGAGCAATTCCATGAACAAGTCTCCAATAAGCCCCACAATCAAGTCTTTCAGATTGCTTTTAGGTATTTCCTTCAAATTTGATCTCCAACACCAATGATGATTCACATGAATTAATTCGATTCAAAGCCTCCACAAAGTTCATGTAATAGGTAGAATATGAAATTCAACCATTCAGCTTAAAAGGTACTAGCTTTCCAAGGACTCACAAATTTGTTGAGGGCAAGGTTAGTCTTTAAATACAGTAAGAGATGAGAAGTGAGATCACATAAAGAGAGTTAGTGCACAATACATGTATTAGGGTTTGTTGATTATGCATATTGGGTTGGCATCTCATTCCTTTATACAAAAGAGTTTAGAGCACAAGTGTAGAAGCAAGTATAAGTGGCGCACAAACTAGGGTTTCCCCTTGCTTATGGTGTCCACTCATCTAGTGGATGGGTAACAACTTTTAAGGTCGATTTGCCTTTAATATTGTAGTAGACATTCCAAGTGATCACTTTAAATAACGAACGATAAAAGTCTAAAGATTTAGCTTACAACACATTACTCTCTTAGTAACAATATGTATTAGCTAAACAAAAGCATCTCATAGACAAGTTCAAAAAATAAAAGAAAATTTTGCATCCACAATGCATCTATAAAGAGCTTTCATAATTGTTTTATATCATACCTAAAGACAATTTGACATATATGTCAAATTTAATATTTGTCAGAAGAGAATATGTTTGTTAAAATTATTTCAAAATTCAAATATTTGGTTGTTGTATGCATTATTTGGATGGACTGGCAAAAGCCCAGTCTGCTGAAGAAGTCATTCTCAGCCAAGGCTTTGTTGAGCATATAAACCGAGGAGAAGACAGTCTGCAGAGGCTGAGTGACGAGAAGCCTATAAGAGCCGAATTGTAGGATTAAGCTTTATGTATATAGGACTCTGTGTAATAGATTAGCCATAAGAAAATTCAGAGAGAACTCATTAAAAACCAGAAAGGAGAGCAATCGAAGAGCATTGAGCTATGGAGCTCATTAGAGAGAAACTCCTATAAAACTATGTACACAACAAGCATTTTCCCAGCAATAAAATCAACCACGGACGTAGGGTCTGGTACTGTCTGGATTTAGATGAATCACGTTAAAAAATCTTATGTTCTTCTTCTTCTTCTTTTGATTTCTACACCAGGTTGTAGTTTTGGAGTTCACCGAATCACCCCCATTGGCTGAAGTTTGGGTCCTCCGTATGAATCAAATTTCATCATCAATATTTTGGCGTCGTCTGTGGGGACTCCACCTGCATCCTGGTTAATTTTTACTGTGATGGTTGGCCTGCTTGAATCTCACCATACAGAAGCCATTGTTTCTCTAGTTGGACGAACCTGGTCTTGCCTTCATTAGAGAACAGTGCATAAACCAATTGACTGCTAACCTCTCTTCCTTTTCTAGTGAATCATTCAACTCTGGACTGCCTTATTTGTCACTTAACCAGTTATCGTCACCCACATTCTCTGGCCATAGCAGTAGCTTGTGGGAACCCATGATGGTAGTGTGAAGCCGAGCTCACAGTGTGCGGTGATCTAGTTTGAAGACGAGTTCACACTCCAGCCATGCTTACCATGTAACTAGATGCTTCAACAATAGACCTACCCTCCCCTACAACGTAGTAACAATGAGCTCTTAGCCATGAGCTCGATCTCCGCAACCCAAGCAGTAATGAGTTTACATTGCCATGAACTTGGAGATGAGCTTGCGCACAGCCATGTAGAATTTGCTTCGGCAGCACACTCATGTGATGAGGAGGTTTTGTGACGGACTCCAGCTCAGCCATGTAGTAGCGTGCGAGGCTATGTAGTAGCTCATGAGGTGACGAGCTTGTATCTAGTCACAGCTCACTGCGACGCTAAGCTCGCAGCCACCCAGCACCAATTCAAAGCCCACCAAGTTTACGTCATGCAACTATTCAGCCTTCAAAGCTCGTATGAGGATGAACTCATGTCCAGCCTTTATCCATTTCCACATCAGGCTCGTGGTCCATTTAGTAGCTCACACCACGACGAGCTCATAGCAGCTCGCTTCTGTCATAAGTTTGTAGCGGCCAACGAGCTCTCCACTATGAAGCCCAATCTATGCAACTGTTCAACCTTCAAAGCTCACACAAGGATGAGCTCGTGTCTAGCTGTAGTTCATCCCCTCGTCGTGCGCTCAGTCCAACCGCAGCTCGCTAGAAGATGAGCTCACACTCCTACCATGCTCGATGTCGCTACATAATGAGATGCCTCAGTAGCAAACCCATGCCTCAACTATACAACGTGGTGGTCCCAACAGTGACGAGCTTCCTTCAACATGCAGTAGTTCAGGTTAATAGCAAGCCCATGCAAATGCAATCCGAGTTTAGTGTTCAGTTCACACAGTAGTAGCTCGATAGCTCGCATAATGACGAGCTCTCAACTATGAGCTTGGTCTCCTCAACCATGTAATGAAACTAGTCTAACAATGAGCTTGTATTGTCTCGTAGCTGAACCCTGCTCTATGATGAACTCACCTATTACGTAGCCCCTCGGTCCAAAGATAGAGCTCACACTCTTAGGCCAAGCCTTCATGGCTCAACGTCGAACTCACACATGCAGGATAACAGAGTGCGGTAGCTCGTATGGTGATAGACTCAAGCGTCGAGCTTGGCCAAATAGCAGCTCGGAGCTCACAGCCATGCAAATGACCGAAACACCACCAAGAACTCCATCGAGTCTCTGCAAGCTGAAGTAAGATGGCATCACTCGGGGTTAAAAGCTCTGGCCTTGCAACAGTTTGTAGTCGACCATAAGCATCTTTGTTTGGTGTTCAAAACTCAAGCTTTCAGTCTGGAGCAATTCGGTTCCATGCTGAGCCTACGCGATGACCATGCAACACCTCAGCTTGAAGACGAGCTCATGTAGCCATAAGATGAAGCTGGATTTGATCTTCGTAGCTGATAATAACTTGGCCCCCACAATTGAAGCAGGTCAGTCCCGTGAAGAGCCTGCACAGCCGCGAAGTTGTTCGGGTTGACAGCAAGTCCCTGCAGCAGCTGTGCATTCTGGAAACAGTGTCTTGCCCATACAGACAATCTTTGGAACCTGATTGAGTGATAGACTCGGCACTTCACAATGAGATCCAACCTTATGGCGAGCTTGCGGCCCTATCCTATGGTTTTGGTTAGGTATCGGGCCCATACACAGCGCGCCTACACCAACAAGGATACTAACACTAGAACGTGGCATGCGTGGAGATATGCTCTTGGCTGATGGTGCAACCAAAAAGAATGCCTACCCTCACCTTCCGAACGACCTTGAGTTCGTGCTTTCTATCCTCCGAGGTCAACATCGAGCTGAATAGAAACCCAGAGTGGGGGGCTTGTGATTCCAATTCCAGCAACACTATAGCTCACACTTGAACAAAGCTAAGTTCTCATTCCTTGTTTGCTTGAACGAGCTGGATACAATTTCTTATCCTAGCATTAAATATTTTATTATAGCTGGTTTTCTACTCTCTCTCTTTTAGAGTTAAAGTTGCATTACTGGGTGTCTAGGTAGGTCGCACAAATGCACCCGACAAGCACCCAAACTTATGCTAAACAAGGTGCCTTCACCTGACGATCGAGGTACGCCTGGTTGGGTCCGAGAGGACAAAACCCCAAGGCGATTGCCAAAATGGGACAATACCTCTAAGGAACAAGATCTCCCGATGAGGCACCTTTCTAAGGCAAAATTGTGTCCAGGTTGAACTCCACTGGGTCGATCTCCATGGGAACCCCAGAATGGAACCCCGTCGACATTCCCTACTCATCACGCATCTGAGTGACCTCCTTGGTCATTCAATATGATATATGTTTTTAAATTATGATTTTCTGGCTGAAAGCCCTTTTATGCTAAATCATATGATTT
>JANHAO010008038.1:0-19675 GCA_026873985.1 Saraca asoca | reverse complement strand
TTTATTATCAAATCAACAGAATGTACAGTTATAAATACAATAGAGCTCAATCAAATTGACTCTAGGGCACCTATCTAACTAACACAATTAAACCTTCTTCCAACCCTAATCAATAGCTTAATTAAGAGGTCGTGTAGTGAGCCATTAAATACCCAGTTAAGCCATAATTATAATAACTTTTAGATTCATTTTGTATTATCTCTAATTTATCAAAAGAGAGAAGCTCTACTAGGGCAAGATTCTAACCCCAATTAGATTTCTTCTTTCCTTTTATTTTTTTTTATTTTTACATTAATATGTAACTAAACTTTTATTTTAATCTAAGGGAAATTTTGTACCATTTCTTTTGTTAATTGTGAGACTTGCTTGTAATTCCAATTTGTTTCCAATTTGATTATCTTGTTTCTCTATTTTAATTCTAATAATTGCTTTGAATGATTAATTAAGGTGGCCAATTAATTAATTTTTCATTATAGTTTACTACTAATTGAATTTCTATAGGCAATTTGTTATTGTTTGTGATTGTTTGGTTGAAGTAGCAATAGGGTTTTAATTTTTTGCTAGGGTAAATTGATTAATTTGACTTGGTATTTTTAGATCTTAATGTTATTGGTGAATTTGTTAAGGTGTTAGGCTTCAACTGGTTTAGCAATAAGGGTTAATCTGGTGTTGGGCTTGGTAGGCAAATTTAGACAGAAATTAATAAGAAGTAATTAGGTGCTAGACTTAATTAGTTTCTTGGCTAAGCAATCAAAGAGGGAATGAAATAAAAGTGTCAAGGATCAATCATAGAATTGGTTGTAAGAGTTCCTTGGTTTGAAATTTTCTCATTTGATTTTTCCTTTTATTTTTATTTCTATTTGCTTTGCACTGCAACTGTTTGTTTTAATTCCTTTTCTAATTAGATATCCAACCCCCCCCCCCCAATTTTACACTTCAAAAACAAATGGAAATTAATTACTAGTCTCTGTAGATTTGACCTAGACTCACCCTAGATATAAGCTTAAGTAGTTCAACATTATTATCTTTGCTGGTCTTAACAGCCATCAATTAACTTGTAGCAATAACTTAAGCTCACATTGCTTTGACAATGCTATAGTTTAGTCACAAAAGGAGTTTGTGGCAATGACCTTAGAGAGCATGGGTGTGTGCAAGTTAGAACAATAGTGATGGATAAATCTTTGCTTAACTCTATTGGCTATGGTAGGGCATACCATCAAGGTGTCATGTTCGAGTGATCATGGGCACACCAGTTAGGTGTCATGGTTATGTTTGAGGAGTGGTACTGTTCAAGTAATAGAGCATGTAGCAAAGTATGATGGATTGTTGAAACAACGCCAGTAAAATTGTGATCAAGAAATAGGATTTGCAAGGAAGCCATGTTTTGTCAACAAGAAATGAGACTTATACCTGAACAATATATAAGACTTGCGTTTCTCACATTGGTGGAATGAGTAATTGGAAGTGGGGCATATTATTAGTAGGCACATCTAAAATGCCTAGCTTATGCTTAGTTACAAAGATAATCATTTTAAGAGTTATAGAGACAGCCCACTTTTCATCGTCAACAACAAGTCAAAGAGATAAGCAAAAGAAAGCCTAAGAAGATCAGCTAAGTAAGAGCATAATGAAAAGTTTGAAAGAGCATTGTTAGACTGAAGTATCCAAGAAAAAAACATTAATGAAGTATAAAGAGGCAAATAGATAAGAAGTCAAGGAAAGAGCTTGAGGGAAGTAGATTAAAGATTCTTTCAAAGTTATGCTAGATTAAATCGTCAATAAGGACAATGACAATTTCAAGTGGAGGAGAATGTCACAAATTAAGCGACTAAATTTGACAAGAAATTGTGTTTAGACTCAATCAAAATTTAGCATAAAAATGAAGCATGAAGAGAATATTATGTGGCATGAATTTGAGAGAGAATGCACATGTAGATTATTTTTCCTAGGTGTTTATATAATTTTGACCTAGGTAACTTGTCCAGTATAAGTAGATAAGCACATAATTGTGATTATTGAATTTTTATCTTCATGTCAATGTATTATGACACATTAGATCCTTTCAATGCTAGGAGAAAAACTCTTATGTTAACTTAGAAAAAAATATATCTACTTGTGCTATTAGGGCTTTACTTAGAATGCTTTTTAGTGGAGAGTGTTTGGTAACCTAGGTGGGCATTGAGGCACTAGTCTTAGAGTAAAAGTGTGTGGCTTGGTGCCTCCCCTACGCACTAAAGAGTCTTGTAATGAGACTTTTATGTGAATGAAAAAAGTAAGCCCTCTTTAATAGAAATATTGTCCCATAAATTTATCCATTTTTGGCCGTATTCATTTGCGTATATTTGAATTGCATGAATACATCTTGTTTGCTAATTTGAGTGAATTGGTTGCCTATATATGTGAATTGGTTGCTTATGTGCTATATGCTTTGATGCATATGGCGACCTTGATGTGATATACATTGTGGGCATTGCCTGTTTTTTTCAAAACAAAGATTGTGTATAACTGGTTGGCTAGCTTATTCTTAAGTACTAAATGAGTAAGTGCCTATTAGCTTAGGTTATCCTAGCTACACTTTTTCTTTAGTTTTGATGATTGAAAAACAATTTTACTAAAAAATAATTTTAGAAAAACACTTTGATCATTATTATGAATTGACTTTATTTTTTAGTGTTTATCTATTTTGAAGGATTCAAAGTTAATCAAAGTTTGATCAAAAGATCTACTTTAGTAATAAGGTTTTATTTTATTTCTTAGGATCTTTTGTAATCGAAATTTTTTTTAAATTTCCCAATTATATATATTTTTAAAAGTAACTTATAGTAAGGTAAAATAAATCATTTAAAATGTGTTTTCAAATAGATTTTCCACATACTCCTTCACAAATGAAACTTTTATAAACATCATTTTTCATTGTGAGAATTGATTCATTTCTGGAAAACTTGTGAAATGAATACAAATTGATTTATCAATTGATTCATAAAGAAAATTTTTCTTACTGAAGTTTTAAAACTCTTTCGCATCAATTCATCAATCGATTTGCTGATGAATTTTCATGTGATTTGAGTTAATCCATAAATCAATTAGTTAGTTAGAAATTTGTTATAAATGTCACGAATCAATTCAAGGATTGAAAGTTAGTTATTTTCTAACTCAACTATAAATAGATTAAGCCCTATTTTCAAAACATAACTTTTCATAACTTAGTGTGACAGAAAGAAAGGAAAACACAGAGCTTACACCTAATTTTGTCACCTCACTTGGATTGAACAATTTTATCAGATCTTGAGCAATCTGAAAGTGATTTTTGCATAGCTAATTAAGATTCACATATCAATTTGACTGTATTGTATTTCTTAACTTAGTCTTTATTATTATTTTGAGATTTCTAGGGTTAGCAAGCTTAATACAAATGAAAAGGTTGATTTTCCCTTTGTATCCTTTTAGAATTGTGAAGTTAATTGTAATTTGTAGGAGATGTATTGAATTCTTGCTAGGTCTTCTTAACTATGAGGTTGATCATAGTTAGGTTAGATTTAAAATTTTTGTCACTTAGGTATTACAAGAGCCTACTAATTTCTTGTTCTAAAATTGGTCAATAGGAGCGTTATTAAATTCCTATGCTTAGTTAATAAAAGCAATCATACAGTTGAGTATTGATTTAGTGGAATAGACTTGAATTGTGGTTTCAATTTAAATTGAACCATTTTAAAAATTTATGTCTCAATTCTTTATATCCTGTATTTATATTCTTGTATAGTTATAGATTACATAATTTTGTAATTTTGAATTTCTGCTACATTGAATACTGTAATTCTAGTTATTACATCAATTCTATTATATTCATTAATTATGATTCTACAATTAATGCTATAATTTTTTTTCCTGCTAATTCATTTAATTGATTGATTAATTGTTAACTACACAATTTGATTCAAGAAAGACTTCTGCTGCGAAATTTGATTTACCTGATTAAATTCATTTAGTTTTAAAAAAAGAGTATAAAGTTCTCCAATGGGATAAGGGAAAGATTCAAGTTGATTAGATATATAACTCTCAAGGGATTAATAGTTGGTATTAGAGCTTTGACTTTTGATACTCTTTTAGATTAGAGAAAACATGGATTCTAGCTTTTTTTTAACCAAAATGCCCTCCTATGCATAAACCCCTAGGATTTAATCATAAATATTACACATATTGGAAACAGAAAATTAGGGATTTCATAGAGGCTATAGACATAGGCATGTGGGATTTGGTTGAAGAAGATTATGAACCACCTATGACACTGCTAAATAGAATTCCATAGCCTAAGCCTAAATTATTGTGGATTGAAGATGAGAGAAAAAGACATTTACCAGTATCAAAAGTAAAATGGATAATTTCTAACTCTTTATCACCTAATGAGTATCAAACAGTCTCTAATTGCGTTACTACTAAAAAGATTTGGGATACCTTAGAAAATGCACACATAAGCATTACACACGTAAAGGAATCTAAGGTGCATATTCTAGTGTCTTAGTACAAAATGTTTAAAATAGAGAAATGTGAGTCAACAAAAATTTTGTTTCAAAGGTTTACATCAATCACTAATCATCTAATGTCGCTTGGCAAAAAGTTTAAGAATGTTGGCCTAATTCATAAGATTTTAAGATTACTAACTAAAGAGTGGTAGCCTAAAGTGATAGTAGTCAAGGAATCACTGAAGATGGGCATCCCGACTATCTAGGAACTTTTTGGAAATCTGGAAGAGCATGAGTTGGAACTTAAAGGATATAAGAAAAATGAAGATGATAAAAAGAAAAAGACACTGGCCTTGAAAGCTGTAAATTCACTTAATTCAGATGAGGATCAATCTGAAAATGAGGAAGTTGTAGATGAAAAAGAGGAAATGACATTAATCAGTAAAAGGTTATAAAGAATTTTGAAAGAAAAGAGGAGCAGAGAGAAAAAGATAGCTACTATTCCACCACCAAAAAGAAAGTAGAACAAGGGTGAAAAAAGGAGTGCATCAAATACAACACCAACCTACTTTGAGTTTAAAAGCCTAGACACATAAAGCCAGACTGTCAAGTGTACTTAAAGAAACAACTTGAGAATGAAAGAAAGAAGAGAAAACAAGCATTAAGAAAAGGGAATTTAGCCTTTTGTGAAGATGGAGATGTTGATTCAACCAAAAATGAGGTAACTAACGAAGAAGCACATCTTTGTCTTATGGCTAGAGTTGATGAAAATGTTGAGGTATTTTAGTATCCATCCTTTTCTCGTGATACATATATTATTGATTCTGATAATGAATTTGAAAATGATTCCGATGCTAATGATTTGTATATTGAGATGTATGATTTGTTGGCCAAAACTAAGAAAGTCCTAAAGCAAGTTAAAAGTGAAAAAGAAAATTTGCTGAAAAAATTAAAGCAATTTCAACAAGAAAATAATGATATAAATGTTTTAGTTAAGAAATTGAATGATAGAAAGGCATGTGATCAGTGTGAGTCATTTAGATATGAAATAGCTGTATTGATAAAATCACTACAAGGATTTATTGATAGCAATAGAAGATTTAATGATATGTTAGAAAGTCAAAAATGATTTCAGAGTATATTTGGATTAGGTTATGAGAAATCTAAATTCAAAAGGAATTCTGCATACATTAGTTGTTATTACTATAACAATAAAGGACATCATATCAAGCATTGTCCATATAGAAATGGTACATATATTTTGAAACCAAAAGAAAAGCTAGTTTGGTTACCTAAGAGATTTATTGTTGAATTTATTAACATGCTTGGACCCAAGTCCAAATAGGTACCACAAAAGCACAGATAAGTTTTCTGTTTTGTAGATTTGGAGATAAAATTCCTAAAGGTAGAGTGAAGTTGTCCTGTCACAAATTGTTATGTTGGCAATATTTTGGATATTGGATCATATGAAGAATTGAAACTTTTTAGAAGGAATTTTTATATCTGAGATTATATCCTTCATTACAATCACTAACTTAGGCATCAGAGATATCCCTAGGTTTGTTTTGTATGTATTTGAAGTAAAGATTGAGTTTCTAGGTATTAAGTTGAGTTAACAATAAAAACATCACTTTTAAACAACTATAGAACAAAACTACACAAAATATTTGTTTTCAGAATTGCCTGAATCAATTACATAATCAATTAGAATTTTTCCAGGTTCTTCAAGAGTTTCTAAATAGATTTAAGAATTGATTTGCATTGAAAAGTTTTTTAACAACCAATTCATGAATCAATTCACAAAATTTGCAACCTTTCGAGAACTTTGAATTTTTCTAAAAGCATTTCATATACCTCTTTGAATCAATTCCACAATCGATTTTATCTTTAAAATAATCGATTCTAGAATCGATTCTCAACAATTCTGATGCACAATTTCATAACATAATCGATTCTATAATCGATTCAAAGTTCTAAAACTTACACCTGAATTGATTCACAACACATTGAAACACACTATGAATCAATTACCAAATTGATTTATAGCTTGATTTCTATATATATTGAATCAATTTTAACTTTATTTAATAGTTACTCTACTCAAAACTACTAAAAACCCTATCAAATTTTACTCAAATTTCTCACCCCAATCTCATGTCTAAACCTTTTTACTCAAATTTCTTCCATAAAATTACTAGAAACACAAAATCTATCAATTCATATTAATCAATTTCTTCAAAACCTCTGAAAGTCACTCAATTTCAATGTTAAACCTACAAAACCCTAACTGAAGAAAATATCAGAATGCAGCAAGCTTGCTATCTCAAAGAAAAAGGACAAGGAGATAGGCAAATCCACAACTCAAGTAGGAGAAGAAACACAGTTCCAATCTCTACGTGAGTATGCCAATTTCTTATAGCTATCAAATAGGAAAATTGAGCCCCTTTAATGCTTTAGTGAGAAATTATTAGAAATTACTCGTTTGCCCTCTCTATTAGCCAAATACAAGTTAGATAAATTTTTGACACATAACACCACAGCCTATCCTAGATTAGTCAAAATGTTCTATGCAAATTTAGTAGTTGTTGATGATAAGTTATGATGTTATATCATGCATAAGCATATTGTTATTGATACTAAATTATTAGCAAACATTTTTGATATGGATGTTTTAGCTCCTAAGCTTAGTGAAGGATCCTTTCCAGACTATAGTAGGGAATCTACCACTAGACTATTGTTTCCTTATTCCACTCCTAAGGATGGAAGTGGAAAATTACTGATTATTAGCCTATTCCCTGAGGATAGGATCTTACATTATGATATATGTAAGGTGTTGCTCCTAAGGGTAACTGATTTTACTCAAATAGTGGAGGATAAATTGGTTTGGTTTTGATGTGGATTATCAAAAACCAATTTGATTTTAATATACCATATTTTATATTGAAGTATCTGGGAGATTGTTCAAAATGCTCAGATATTGATTTTCTCCCATTTGGTATAATTCTTACCCCCATTTTTAAAAAAATTTAAACTTTCAATTTCTGAAGAAAATCAATTTTATCCAATAAATGCATTTACCATGATAACTACCATACATCTATATAAGATGCAACCAGAATAGGATCGCAGGGGAAATTAGAAAAGGAAAAGGGTAAAAGTTCCCCAAACCATTGAAGGAACATCAAATTTAGGGGAGTAAGGTTGTCTAATGAGTCAGAAGATAGATTAGTTAAAGAAATGAGAAAATTGCACACTCACTTACTAGATCGCCTTGATACACATTAGTCATTCTTTGAGTCTTTAGAGGACCATATGGGAAATGTAGAGAAAGAAGTCCGTACACTTCAAACCATAGTAAATGAGATGCTTAATACTTTAAAGACTTAACTGTATGAAATATCATAATAGATGCACTAGTGGGATGAAGAAGCTAAACTTCAAGCAGAGCTTTAAGCTAAACTTGAACAAGATCTACCTACTTAGTATACTATTGATTATGTCTTGTATCCCTTAGCCCCTTTCCCATTTTTTGCTATATTTGTTCTTATGTTGATTTTTTGGATTATTCTGTGATTTTCTGGATCATTTTGTTATTTTGATCATTGTATTTGATACTAGATATTTTGATGACTATGTATATATTTTGTCATTTGCATATTCTAGATTTTACTTAAACCTATGTATGAATTCTGGTTTATTATTTTGGATTATGATTTTTTTATTTATTATCTATCAAGTTTACCTTCAAAAGCTATGATTTTTTTATTAGGAAAAAGATTAAGTAAAATGAAACTTGAGATATTAGTATGGATTTTTTGAAGATCTATTTTTTTTCTTTTTATTGAGAACTAATTTCTTTTTGATGTGCCGAAAGGGGGAGAAAAGATGACATTTTCTCCATGAAAAAATGTGATGAAATAAGATTTTTGAAATGAGATTTTCAAAACCAAATATCTCTTTTGGGAGAAAGATAAAATTGTCAAAAAAAAAGTGAGGTTGATTTTCTTCATTTTTTTATGAAGAAAATATGAGTTTTTCTTATCTAACATTGATTCTTTTTGAGAAATTTTAAATCTCATCTAAATTGTTTGTCAACATTAAAAAAGGGGACATTATTAGCCTAGGTTATCTTAGCTATACTTTTTCTTCAATTTAGATGATTCAAAAACAATTTTACTGAAAAATAATTTTAGAAAAACACTTTGGCTATTATTATGAACTGACTTTATTTTTAAGTATTTATTTGTTTTAAAGTTGATCAAAGTTTGATCAAAAGATCTACTTTAATATTAAGCTTTTATTTTTTTTCTTAGAATATTTTGTAATAGAAATCCTTTTCAAATTACTCAATTATATATATATATATTTAAAAAAAATAACTTATAATAAGATAAAATAAATCTTTTACAATGTGTTTTGAAGCAAAAGTTTTCAAATGGATTTTTCACATTCACAAGTTAAACTTTCATAAAAATCATTTTTCACTGTGAGAATCAATTCATTATTGGAAAACTTGTGAAATGAACATGAAGCAATTTATCAATCGATTCATGAAGAAAAATTTTCTTATCGAAGGTTTGGAACTTTTTCACATCCATTCATCGATCGGTTCATTGATGAATTTTCATGTGATCTGAATCGATTCACAAATCGATTCATTAGTTAGAAGTTTGTTATAACTGTCATGAATTGATTCAAGGACCGAAAGTTAGTTATTCTCTAACTCAACTATAAATAAATCAAACCTTATTTGAAAATATAGCTTTTCATAACTCAATTCGACTCAAAAAGAGGAAAACACAGAGCTTACACCTAATTTTCTCACCTCATCTAGATTGAACGATTTTTTCAAATTTTGAGCAATCTGAAAGTGATTTCTACATAGCTAATTGAGATTTGCATCTCAATTTCACTGTATTGTGTTTCTTAACTCAGTCTTTGTTATTCTTTTAAGCTTTCTAGGTTTAGAAATCTGGATCTAAAAGAAAAGGTTAATTTTCCTTTTGCATCCTTCAAGAATTATGAGGCTGATTGCAATCTTTAGGAGATGCATTGAGTTCTTGTTAGATCTTCTTAGCTATGAGGTTGATTATAGTTAGGTTAGATTTAAAATTTTTGTATCTTAGGTATTACAAAAGCCTATTAATTTTTTGTTGTAAAATTAGTCAATAGGAGCCCTGTTAAATTTCTATGCTTAGTTAACAAAAGCAATCATACGGTTAAGTATTGATCTAGTAAAGTAGACTTAAATTGCGGTTTCAATTGAAGTTGAACCACTTTAAAAATCTATGTCTCAATTCTTTATATTTTCTATTTATATTCTTGTATAGTTATAGATTACATAAATTTGTAATTTTGAATTTTTGCTACATTAAATATTGTAATTTTGTTTATGTTGAAATCAGATTTTGGTATTGAGTCAAACTCCAGCCAACGGGAGGGGGGATTCTTCGGGATCTTTAACCTTTGGCTGGTTTAAATATAATAAATCAACAAAAATGCACAAAGATGAAGGGAAGAGCAAAAAAGAAGACACAGGGTTTTTAATGTAGTTCGGCCAAATCCAGGTAGCACCGGACCCTACATCCATGATAACGTGTTATTGTGATAGTATTTCTACAAAGTTACAATATTCAGTCTTTGTTTTAGCAGAGTTTTGGCATAGATCTCTCTTCCTCTCATAGGAGGCTCTCTCCTCATATTTATAGAGGAAAAGAGGTTACAATAGTAATTTCATATGTAGTAAATCTATTACATTAACGTTTAATGTACGAGATAAAATATACAGACTAAATCTCTTTTTTTGGCTACTGCAGATTATCTTCTGCAGGCGGGCCCCATTTGTTTGTTGGGATAGGGTATGACTTAATCTTCAGTTTGGCGAGTCCTATGTCGCTAGTCGCACTTCGTTGATCGGATCACACAATCCGGGATAGTGCAATCATCAGGAAGGATATGTTGAACTCGTTCTGTCGAGCATGAGTTTGAGCCGAGGGGTTGTATTCATGACACAGATTAAAAGCATAGTGATCCGAACAGTTCTTTTGATCGATCTTTTATCACTCTTGGGCTTCTTACGCGTCCATCTAGGATGAACTGATTTTCACTTATAACATAAACCCTCCAACTCTCAGCTCGTACTATGGACTGGGAGATGAGACTCTTTGATTTCTGATCAGTCAAAGTCTTCTCCCAAGATTGTTGTTTCATCTGCTCTAGGCCATGTTTCTTATAGCACGTGTCCGACAGTTATTGCTGAGTCAAACTTAGCCTTTTTTGAGGCCATAAATGATGACAGTTGGGGGAAAAGATATGGATCCTTCGATAGAGCCATCCTTGGCTCTATATAAGGGAGAGGCAATCCCACCTATCACTGCACTGAGCAAACCATGAAGTTTCCTGACAAACCACCACTATTCCTGGTGTTCTGGCCTTCCATAGAGGCATGTATGATCTACTGCATAAATAGTTCGGAAGACTTGGATTCTCCGATAACATGGAGAGATCTCATATGGATCTCAGGCTGCATCCTCTCAACCCTGCTGTGAGGCAATTGTTCAGCCGGCCAAGCTCCTGGTGCTTTTTGATGGGCTTCCTTCATGAGGAACTGGGGGCCGGAGATATAAGGAGCTGTAGTGTTGCCGTTAACTATGCATTGGAAGGGAAATTTGAAGACTTTGGTAGCGCACGGGCTTTGGTTAACTAGAGTATGGCCCTTTATGGCCGGTCTCTCTTCTTAGTCATAGGTTTTCCCTTTTGTATTTTGATTAGCCTATATCTAGAGCTTTCTTATGTATATCTACCTTGTTGAGGTCTTTTAATGAATAAAGCTTCAGCTTCTTTCTGTAATTTCTATTTGTTGTCTTTGTTTCTCATATAAACATTTTGGTTTGAATAATCTGTGCGACTTACGAATAATCAGAAGATAGCATGAGTTACAAATTAGAGCAATCTCATGCTCAGGCTGATCCTATGGCCAAATAAATAGACAAGTTAGTATGGGAATCATAAAATAATAAGATAAGTTCACATGAAAGCTACGAAATTAGAGAGTGAGCAATCTCGTGCTCGGGCTCGTGGCCAAATAGATAGGTTTGCATGAAAGCTACAAAATGATTAAGTTCGCATGAGAGTTACAAAATTAATAAGTGAGCGATCTCGTTGCCAAATAGATAGGTTCGCATGAGAGCTATAAAATGATTAAGTTCACATGAGAGTTACGAAATTAAAGTTAGTCAATTTTGTGGCCAGAGCAATCTTGTGCCCAAATAAAAAGGGTGACCGATCTTCTGGTTAGGAAGATCTTGTGCCCAAAAAAAAGAGGTGGCCGATCTTATGGCCAGGCTGATCTTGTGCCCAAATAAAGAGGGTGATTGATCTTGTGGTTGAGGCAATCTTATGCCTAAATAAAGAGGGTGACCAATCTTATGGTCGAGATGATCTTGTGCCCAAATAAAAAGGGTGCCAATTAGGCAGATCACTTGTCCAAAGAAAATTTAAAATCAGTAGTGTTATTCAAAATATTTACATAATTTACAAAGATTACAAAAGTTCAAAAGATCATCTTGATAGTAAGAGACTGCTCTTTCTGGGGGTCTTGTCGAGATGGTCCTAGCCATTGCCTAGAAGGTTGCACAATGTAGTCTTGGAGTCAACCTATTATGATAAGATCCTCTATGGTGCCTTTTAGTGCCTAGCACTCTAAGATGATGTGCTCGAACTCATTGTGGTATGTGCATAATTTTCCTCAGTTGGGTCTGGACTTGCTAGGAGTCTTTAAGAGTGGAGGCTTTCCGAAATCCTCTTTATCCTTTTCCATTGTAAAGATCTTGTCTTGAGCATCTAATAGGATACTATAGGTGCTGTGACAACCTAGAAATAGGGGTTGTTCATCCTTGCTCTTCTTAGTGAGCTGGCACTTGGGGTCGTCATTCTCGTTCCCAAAGTTACTCCTCTTCTTGTTCTGAGTTGAGCTACTCGTTTTGATTTTTTGTGGACCAAAAGTCTCATCCCATCTGATTTGTTGTGCGGCCCACTCATTGAACTCATCCAGGTTGCTAACTAGGGATTGTACAAACTCTTGAATAGCTTTCCATCTCTGTGAAGTCCTGCTGAGATAGTAGTCAAGATAGCCTCATCTGAGGGCTTCTCGACATTATTGACCTCGTGCCTGAAGTGGGCGATATAGTCTTTTAGTGTTTCCTATTTACCCTAGAAGACTGTGGCAAGATGACATGGGGGCGTGAGCTACCTCCTCAGCATTTGGTACTAATCAATGAAATTTTCTTGGCACTCCTCCTAACTACTAATGCTGCAAGCTGGGAGGCTCTTAAACCACATTCGAGGGACTTCACCCAAAGTAGCAGGGAAGACGCGACACCTAATCAAGGGGTTACAAACTTGTAAATCCATCTAGATGTTAAACAGGTCTAGATGGTTGTGTGGGTTGCTATCTCCGTCGTATAGCATAATGGCTGGGACTTTGAGTTTGCACGGGAGGGGTTCCTCCACGATCTCTCTAGAAAATAGGGTTTGCTCCCCAAAGTGACCTTGGTCATTTTGAGCCTAGGGGTGTTCCTCTAGATGCTTGACTCTTTGAAGGAGGTCTTCCACCATAATACCCAAGCCCCCCCAGTCTTTGGTTAGAGACTTGGTGGTTTAGTTCAATGTTCCGACCATGTGGATGGCGTTACGAAGTCTGCTTATGGTTAGCTTCATCAGAATGTTCAACCTTAGGTATGATGATCTTAGCCCTCCCTTGCACATTCTGGGCTTGTGCTTACACCAGTATTGTGTCTATTTTAGCCAACTCTCCCATCATATGTTCAAATTTCTCCTGACGCTGAAGCCAAGGTTCCGTCAACACCGTTGACGGTGAGAACAGGTTGTAATGAGCTGGTTGGAGGGACACTAGTAGTTACTCTAATACTAAGAGTCATAGATGAGTCTATTGTTGATACATGACCATCTGGAGGATGGAGCTATGCATTTAAGGCTTTGATGGCTCTTCCCTTGGCCATCGCAGTAAGAAATAAACTAGAATCAGGTGAAATCCCCATAAACGGTGCCAAAATATTGACGTCGGATTTTGGTATTAAGCTAAACTCCGGCCAATTGGGAGAGAGGATTCTTCAGGATCTCTGACCTTTGGCTGGTTTAAATATAATAAATCAACAAAAATGCACAAAGATAAAGGGAAGAGTAGAGAAAAAGACACAGGGTTTTTAATGTGGTTCGATGAAATCCAGGTAGCACCGGACCCTACATCCATGGTAGCATGTTATTGTGATGGTATTTCTACAAAGTTATAGTATTCAGTCTCTGTTTTAGTAGAGTTTTGGCATAGATCTCTCTTCCTCTCATAAGAGGCTCCCTTCTCATATTTATAGAGGAAAAGAGGTTATAATAGTAATTTCATATGCAGTAAATCTATTATGTCAACATTTAATGTACAAGACAGAATATATAGATTAAATCTCCTTTTTCGGTTATTGTAGATTATCTTCTATAGGCGGGCCCTATTTGTCCTTTTGGGCAGGGTATGACTTGGTCTTCTGTCTGGCAAACCCCATGTCGCTAGTCGTATTTCACTAATCAGATCATATAATCCAGAATCGTGCACATCATTAGGAAGGATATGTCAAACTCGTTTTGTCGGGCACAAGTTCAAGCTGAGGGGTCACACTCGCGATGCAGATTGAAAGCATAACAATCCGGATAGTTCTTCTGACTGGTCCTTTTGTCACTCTTGGGCTTCTCATGTATCCATCTAGGACGAACCAATTTTCATATATAATAGTTTATTACATCAATTCTATTATATTCATTAATTCTGTTCATTTAATTGATTAATTAATTGTTAACTACACAATTAGATTCAAGAAAGACTTTTGCTCTACATTCAAATTAAAGTTAACAATTACATTCAAATTTGATTTAACTGATTAAATTCATCTAGTTTTAAAAAAAGAGTATAAAGTTCCCCAACTGCATAAAGGAAAGATCCAAGTTAATTAGATACACAACTCTCAAGGGATCAACAGTGCTGAGTGAAAGGCTTAGTGCCACACATTTTGACAATCAAGCTATCAGATCATGACACGGAGGAAGATCATACCAACAACGCTTGATTTGTTAATCATGTTTGTTGCAATAAAATGTTATAAGGAAGTTTTACATGCATATGATAAACTTCTATGCATATTTTTGTACATTGTTTGACATAATGGTTGATAGGGGTTCTTCCTTGACCCATTTGATAAAATAGTCAACCCGCACCATCACATACTTTAGCTTACTGGGGGCAACTAAAAAAGGCAGTTCGATTGCCCATTAGTTAATTGACTATGGAGCAATCATAGGTATTAAATTGGTAGTTGGTTGCCTTTGGACTTTGGTGAGTTTTTAACATTTTTTCACACTTCTTCACTAACTCTGTTGCTTCTTTCTTCATTCTAGACTAGTAATATCTTAGGTGTATGGTTTTTGGAGCTATCTTTGTACCCACTAAGTGACTTTTACAAATTCCTTCATAGATTTCCCTTAATACATACTTGATATCACCTATTTACAAACATTTCAAGGATGGAAACCTATTCTCCAGAAAGAAATAGGCTAACCTTCATTCAACCTTTCTAGCCTCTCTTTTATCACTTGGTAAGCATCCATCCCTTAAAAAGGAGATGATTGGTGTCATCCAGGATTCACTTTGCTATACACACATGACTTCTTTTATGCAGGAAGCTTGAAGGGGTTTTTGTATTACTATTCGATTGTTGACAATGATTTTAGTGCTTTCTAGTTTCGTGAGTGCATCTACCCAATCATTTTCTATCCTGGGGATTCTTGTCAACTCATATTTAAGTTCTTTAAGTAAAATTCTTGCAATTCAAGCATATTTAGCCAGTATAGGCTCTCTTATCTCGTACTCTCCCCTGACCTGGGTGATTACGAACTACAAGTCACTCATTATCCTTATCGTGTGAGCACACACTTCCATTGGAAGTCTTAGTCTTGCTATCAATGCCTCATACTCTGCTTAATTGTTTATTGCTTTGAAATCAAACTTCAATGAATACTCTAGCACTAAGTCATCAGGCCCTTTTGAGATTACACTTGCTTTATTTCTTTTATTTGACAACCATTAATGTAAAAGACTCACCTGGGGTCATTTTGCTCAACCTCTTCCATTCTAGTCATTTTGACCACAAAATCTACCAATATTTATGCTTTTATTACTCATTGAGCCTTATAAATGAGTCTGTACTCGGAAAGTTCTATTACCTAAGCTACAAGTCAACTGACGAGATTAGGTTTATGGAGTAACTACTTGATTGTTGGTGTTTGTTTGAACAATTACCTAATGGTTTTAGAAGTAGGGTTTTAACTTCTTGAATGTAAAGAGTAGGGCAAAAGCTAATTTTTCTATTTTTTGATACCTGCATTCTGCCCCGTGTAACATTCAACTTGTAAAATAGATTGATTTTTGCTCTTTTTCATTTTCTTGTGAGTGCCAAACTGATTGGCCCCTATGCTGCTACCAAATACAAGTACAGTGTTTCCTTGGGCTCTAGTTAAGAAAGTATAGGTGGAGTGGCAAAGTACTCTTTTAGATTTTTGAAAGCCTTTCACACTTGTCAGTCCATATAAAGCTTTTAGCATTCTTAAGTAAATTAAAAAAAAAAATTATGTTTGTCAGCTAACTTGGACATGAAATATGTGAGAGTAGTGATTCTACCATCCAATGCCTAGACCTCTTTAATGTTTATTGGGCTCTTCTTGTTAATGATTTCCTATCACACATGAAATCAAGGAATTTTCTTACTCTTATGTAGAATGCCCACTTTTTGGGTTTAAATCTCATTTGGTTCTTTCCCTAAACGTCGAATGTCTTTTCCAAATCTGCCTAACGCTTACTCATACTTCCTGATTTGATTATTATGTCATCCATATATACTTCCATATTTTGCCCTATCTACTCAGCAAAGACTTTGTTCATCATTCATTAGTAAGTTGCCCTAGCATTCTTGAGATCGAATGACATCACTTTGTAATAAGACACCCTTTGGTTTGTTATGAATGTTGTTTTCTTCTCATCATCGAGTGCATTTTTAACTAATTGTATTTTATAAAATCATCTTCAAGGCTTAAGACTTTAAATCAAGTGGCATTTTTGACCGGTTCGTCAATGTTGGGCAATGGATAGGAGTCTTTCGGGCATGCCTTGTTGAGTTATATGAAATTAACACATATTCCATTAGCTATTTTTACATTAACCACATTTGCTAGTTACATTGTGTGTGAGACTTCACAGATGAAATTGACCCTAAAAAATATTTCCACTTCCTCTTTTATGACTTGCATCAATTGGCATCTTAGTTTCTTTTCTTTTATTAGACAAGCCTCATACTGGGGTTGATTGACGGATTATGCCATGTTATGCTTGAATCAATCCTAGGTATATTTGTAGGCACCCAGGCAAAAATCTCAGTATACTCCTTTAGTAGCTTGATCTATTGCACTTTATCCTCTATAGAGAGATTTACTTCTATTCTTATCATTCTTTCATCATTTTATTTGAAAATACGATTTTCTTCCAAGTTTGATCTAGACTTCAGACAACACACATTATCCTTTCTTAGTTTAACAATGTTGAGTCCACCATCTGACATTCACCACTAGGAGGATTAATGGCCACATGTTTTGTCCCATTCATGCTTTTTTTTTTTTTGGTTTTGTCCAAGCTGGTTGTGTAACACCTGTGAGCCACCTATTGATTAACTCAGACTTTCATTATCCTTCTGATAGTAGGGAATCTCATCAACAGGTGAGAGGTATAGACAATGGCCCCTACTTGGTTCAAAAACGTTGATTAAAGATCACATTGTATGCATTATGTGGCGTAGCCACAATTAGGAAGTTCACATCAATGTTCTTCGTCAATGGCTTGGTTCCCAAGGTTACTCTTAGGGTGACCGTTCCTTCAACTTGCACCTATCCTTCTATAAAATTGATAAAAACACCCTTATATGGTTTATAGAAGCCTTTTGGAATATTAAGGACATTACTAACATGCAAATATAAGATACTCACAAAACTTCCTTGATGGACAAGGATTCATTTGACCAAAAAGTTATGAATCCAGGTTGAGATCAGCATAGGATTATTGTGGTCTCAATTGATATTTGCAAAAATCCTTATCTATGAAGTAGATAGGTTCATACTCCTTTTCTTCCTTTCAATAAATGTTACCAATTGGATATGCCTTTTCCTGCTATTGCCAAAGGTTCATTCATCAGTGAATCTTTTTGCTATTGTCTCTATTATCCCTAAGACTAGAGATTCCTTGTCAACTCTCTTACCATTGGATTGATTAGCCTTTCACAAGCGGTCGTGCTCTCTTCTATTTTTTCTTTCTTGATCATCTAGTTTGTTCTAGAATTTTTTGTACTTAGAAAGATGTCGTTGTTGCATTAGCACTTCAATTTCATCCTTTAACATGACATAATCATCAGTGTAATACCGTAACTATGATAAAACTTGTAATACTTAGACGTATCAGCTAGAGGGAATTTCATTCATTTTTGATGTGGAAACTTCATCAACTTCGCCACCTGGACATCTTGGACTCTATGGCTTACTAGCATATTTAATGGTTTACAATTGTTATAATGCCTCCATAGTGGCATTTGCTCACCCTCATGCCCTTTATCCTTTGGTTAAACACTTTCTGACTGACTTTGCTTGACCTTTGCTCTATCTCTTCTACATTTGTATATTTTTTTGACCAAGCTAATTGCCTGGATAGGGACAATGTTGGGTGTTTGGCCAAAGACAAGGAGAACTATCTTGACCCAGCCTTAAACTAATTTGATGCATTACTACTCCCTAATTGATCTCCAAATCCAAGGTATTGAAATGGTAGAGGTATTCCTTTATGGTCTCACATTGACCTTACTAAAAGTTGACTAAGACGATTGATGTTTTTTTAGGCCCTTGGCTAGTTTCAAAATGGGTGAAGAACATTTCAGCTAGCTATCAGAAACTACCAAGTGACTGGCAAGGCAAGGTTGTGAACCATCTTAGTTTGACCTTTTCTAATGTCATTGAGTAAATAGGGCACATGATAGCATTAGAGGCTGTAGACGACAGCATGGATGGTTAAAAAGCTTCTAAATTTTCCCATGTGTCTATCAATTTGTTGTAAGATTCTATATGGGTTAATAGATTGAAATGGGTAGGCAACGGAGCAACCATTATGGATGGGGTATGAAGGAATGTTCGGCTGGCCAGGGCCAAAATCGTCTAAAAATTTCAAAAAATTTTCTTGCAATCAACCGAACATCCAATCTCAGATCTAGCTAGAAGAGAGCTTAAACAACTAATTAGAAGTGAAAGAGAGCTCAACTAACCTTTGGAAGCAGCTCAAATGCAGCGGAAGGCGGAGGGAATCCAAACGGTCACCGTTATTCCCAATTCAACAGAACTGGCCCAATCGGAGATCCATGTCGAAGAGGAAGGCCATCCAGTGCTAGCTGGTGCTTCTCAAGCTCGATCAGACCAAACGCCAACGAGTTTCTGCTTTGGAAGATGAAGAGACGCTGGAGGAAGACGAACGATTCATCAAAGCCGAATGCCCAAAATTGGCAATGCAATCCGGCAAATATCCTTGGCCAAACGGCGTCGTTTTGGCCCTCTCCGAAATGATGTCATTTTGCCTGAAGCAATTTTCAAAATTGTAAATCGACCCCAGTAATTTCACAAATTGCATCCGGCTCCTTACGATTTTTGAAAATTACTTTTTAGCGCCACCGATATCTGCCCTTTTCAGTTTGGTCCCTAGTATCCAATATCCATATTTTTGGTCATTCCTCATATTCTCCATTATACGTGTGACCTGATAAGTCCCCCGAAATATTGGCAAAAGTCCATAATGCCCTTCAAACCATTTGAAGGCATATAAAATTAATCCAATTAATTTTCTGATCAATCAATTTCACCAAATTAATCACGTTTGCACTTTAAGCTATAAACGGACTCTAGCAAGCCATTATAGCTACCCAATTTTCAGTGGGAGTCAACGACAATGATAACCTGTCTGTGGCTGATCTTAGTATACATCTCCATGCATACAGTGCATGATACAATCCCTTCATTACCTATATCTGATCAGTCAAAGGTATGGATGCCAGTCAACCTCTATAACTAATCATAGT
>JANHAO010008037.1:0-19660 GCA_026873985.1 Saraca asoca | reverse complement strand
GATGTGGCATAATTAATTCTATTCCTAATCAGCAAGATATCAATAAAAATCAAATAAGCATTTAAGAGTTAGTTTTCACTCGCCTTATATCAAACCTCAATTTCTTGTATTATACACCTTCTCTATTATTACTATAATTTTATGCACAAAAATGACTCTTAAGGCACTCAAGTAAGATCCTCATCCTTCAAATCTCCCTAGTATGTTTTTACCCTTTATTTTATTTTATTTTCTTTTGATGATTTTTTTTTTAAGAAAAGTGAGTGCATTTTATGCTCCATCTCACTAGGGTACAAACATCTAAATACTCATATCAAAGGTCTTTTTGGATCTTGAAACTAGGTACTTAGAGCAAAGACCTTTTTGGGCACACCAACTCCCTCATTCTTTACCTTACATTATTTTGTACTTTCATAGTGCCAAGATTTATAATAAGCATGCAAGTTATAATTCTAGCAGATGAGGTGTTTTTAAAGAGCCTATTCTAGGAAAGAAAAACTAATTCAAGAATACCTACTCAAAATCTATTTAAAATCTAGCTTTCATAGGCATAAAGCTAATTATTACCACATCAATTTATTTATATTTTTTTCCCGTGTTTTTTTTAACTCAAAAGAAAAAGACTCAATAGAAAAAGAAAAAGAAAGATGTAGACCAAGTGAAAGAGAAAGTAACTATCCTCCCATGCTTAAATTCTACATTGTCCCCAATGTAGATATAAAATAAAAGAGCTCAAGAGAAGGGATTGAAACTTGATCATTGGTCTTCAGGTGGAGGTGGCAGAGGGAAGTGATGCTTGAAGTGCCAATTATACATTGATTGGATCATTTGCTGCATTAATCCCATCATTGCCTTCATATTTTGCATTCTATCTTCCATTCAATCGAGCCTTGTGTAAAGCTGCTCGTGATCGGTTGGTGGGACATATGAAGGACCTTCCATGGATGGACATTCCTGAGGAGGTTGTTGAACTGGAGGTAATTGGGGTAATTGTGGGAACTGTAGAAAGTATGGGTGCTCAGCTTCTTCATTTTCTTCTTCACCATCAAAATCTCCTTCAACTGGGTAAGTCTAGTTGGCTTCATTGATTACCTTAGTGTGTTCTGGGTTAGGAAGGGGAAAGAGTTCCCTTCCTTTGTAATGTAGCCAGTAGTCGACTCCTCTCCTGACTATGAGTTTCATATGGAGGCAGGACTCCAAGTCAATCCTTGAGTAGCCTGGCAGTGGCTACAAATTTGCAAGTAATTCTTCCAAACCCAAACTATAAACAATGGCTATTACTAAGCCTCCTATAACTACCTTTCCATATAAAGTGTTACACACCTTTTGCATTTGTTGGGCCATGAATGCCCCAGTGCCAACCTGATTATTATTTAACATAGACCAAATAAAGTACAGCTCTCACTGAATTGCAACCCCATCACTCCCGGCTCTACCAAAAATGGTGTGTGCAAGCACACATTGAATATATCTAAAGTAAGGGTTGCAAATCATCAAGGCTTTTGACTGGGATGCCCTATACTGTTCTCCAATTGCAATTGAATTCCAAAAAATGCTTGATAAAAAGCTGGAGGGAATAGTTCTAGGGCCTCCAAAAGGCAATTCAAACAGATTATTAAATTAGAGCAAAGTTAAATTATAATCGGTGTCAAATAGTCTGAAAGATATTTGTCCTTCTTAGACCTCTCGGCCCTTAAATAGGACAACGTTAAAAGAACTAAAAAACTCTAATGTCACTTTGGCATAAGTGGGATAATGCATCATCACAAATCTGGACCATCCAATCTTGTCAAACATATATTGGATATCTTGGAGCAATCCCAATTGTTCTAAACACTCCTCATCGATGTATCAGGTACTCAACATTCCCTATTTAACTAATTGATCGTATCATTTACATTGATCATCATCAATGAAAATGATACGATGTTCATTTACTATATAAGGTGGTTGATTGAGATTACCCTATCCTCTACGTGTTTGATGGGAATGGGAGGAGGAGGCTTCACCAATTCTTACTCTTTTAGGTGCCATTTGAAATTTGAAAAGATTTTTAACAAGTGGCACTTAAAAGAGTAAGCTCAGTATAATATTTAGGGAAACAATATGCAGCAAACAAATAATATTCTCAATATGGCCAAGATATCAATAGTGTTCAATAACTAGAGCAAATTTTCATAGCACACAAAAATAATTTTCAGTCTATGATGAAGGGAAGTGTGCTTGGTTCGGTCGTGTTTAGGGTTTTAGGGCTGCCGTGTTGAGTTCTGGACCTGAAACACGGCCGTGTTCTAGGACACAGGCAGACTGTGTTTCGAGCTGTCCAGTCTAATTTTTTTTTAACACAGGTGTGTTCTAAGATACACCTTACCGGTGTTGTGTGCTGTTCACTCCTTCTTTTTTTTTAAATACAAATTATAAGAAAGAAGAAAATAAACTTGGGTTGCCTCCTAAGAAACACTCTTTTTAAGTCCTAAGCTTAACTCTTTTGTACCTTAGTTGCTTGAAGGAAGTTCAGAGAGAGTGAAAGTGTCTCTCTCGTCAGTTGGTACTTCTGGTAGATAAATTTTAGCCTGCATTCTCTTCTTTCTTTTCTTGTACATCATTGGGGTAGGGGAAGAAGATTCTAGTTTTGAATTTGGGATATCATCCTTTTCCCCAATGTTCTTGTCATAAGTAGGAAGGCTTTTCTCATGGTGAATATTAGGTGGATTGGTTGAATTCAGCTTCTTAATATCCCCTCTTTTATCTTCTTCATCCAGGTCTATTTTGTGGCATGCTTCATCCATAGAGAGGCTTCTCTGGATAGGAGTAATCTCAATCCTTTCATCCCCTATATTGAAAGTGAGCCTTCTTTTCCTAACTTCAATAGTAGCAAGGAATGGTCTCTCAAGAATGATAAGAGCTCAGTTGTCTTCCTCTACATCTATAATCACAAAATCATTAAGGATCTAACATGTACCAACTTTAAGGGGCAGATCTTCTATGATACCTATTGGATGTTTGATAGATCTATCCGCCATTAGTAAAGTAAGAGTGGTTGGCTTCAGGTTTCCTATTTGGAGCTTCTTTTAGAATGATAGGGGCATTAGGCTTACTCTTGCTTCAAGATCGCAATGGGCTCGGTTAATGTGTACGTTACCTATGGAGCAAGGAATAGTGAGACTGCCCAAATCTTTGTACTTTTGAGGCAACTTATGCAGATCTGTAATGATGTTGTATTCCTCAGTTTCATGCTCCCCAATGTTACTACTAGCTTCTTCTTCAGCTTCCTCAGGATCTTCCTTTAGTTGCTCCCCACTTGATATGATAGCATTGCAATGCTCCTTAGGATTCTTTGGTTGGCCTAGTAATTTTCCCATACTTCGGGCTGTAGAGCTGGCCTGCTGAGCTATCTATGTCTCTAGCATTTTATTATGAGTGGTTATCGAATCAACTTTATAGGCCAGCTCTTTAATGGCCTCACTAATGGTATGGTTCTGTTCCTTAAATTCATCATTCTGCTTCAATTGTGATGCTATGAAATTCTCCATCATGAGTTCAAGGTTGGATTTTTGTGTAGATGGAGGGTTGGGTGGTCTTTGGAAGCTAGGAGGTGATCTGAATTTATTCTGGGGGAAAATATTTTCGGGAGTGGGATTTGGGTTTTGGCGGTAAGAGAAGTTTGGGTGGTTCCTCTAGCCTAGGTTGAAAGTATTGGAAAAGGGATTATTTGGCTGGGTAAAGTTGTTAAGTGCATTAACTTGCTAATTACCTTGGAAGGATGAATTCCACAATTGACATTCTGTAGCCATGTGACTGACAACATTGCATATTTGGCAAATAATTCCTGGAAAGCTCACTGCATTCATGTTTAGCTTATCTAACTTTTCGAAGAGAGCATCTACCTTTGAGGATAAATGGTCTATGGCATCAATCTCGTACTTTTCAGCTGGTCTATTGGATAAGGCATGATCTCTGAACCATGAGTAGTGATTCTGAGCCATATCCTCAATCAACGTATAGGCTTCATTAACTGTCTTGTTCAGAAATGCTCCTCCTGTAGTGGCATCTATTGATATACGGGTGTTGTAAGAGAATCCATTATAGAAAGTATGGACTATTAGCCACTTCTCCAATCCATGGCGGGGGCACAATCACAATAAGTCTTTATAACACTCCCAAGCTTCATATAGAGATTCTCCGTCTCTTTGGGCAAAAGTCATGATCTGATTAAGGAGTTGAGCTATCTTACTTAGGGGAAAATACTTAGCTAGGAAGGCTTGTGATAATTGTTGTCATGTTGTAATGGATTCAGATGGCGGTGAATGTAGCCATGCTCTAGCTATATCCCTTAAAGAGAAGGGAAATAGTCTTAGCCGGATCACACCATTTGTGGAAGTCCAAGCTTCAGCTCAAAGTTATTGGCTTCCACAACTGGCCTGACAATGCTAGGGCAGATGCCCTGTGTATCCAGTGTAATGAAGTATTTTAATGAATGATTATTTGGCTGATCCATGGGTAGAGTTTCTTGCTTCTTCTGTCTACTCCTTCTTTGTAGCATCCTTCCAATTTCTGGACCAAATTGAGCAAGACCTTAATGGGCTCTTCGCATAAAAAGAAATGCCTACAAAAGTAGAAAAATGAGTAAAAGCAACAAGGAAAGAAATAAGAAAAAAAATAGAAAAAGAAAGAAATATTTAAATCAATTCTTAATCCAAATCAAATTAATATTGACGCAAGGATCCCTAGCAACGATGCCAAAAACATAATGTGATCTATTTTTTTTCGCAAGCGCATGGCATAACTGTAGTAGAGACTGGCGAATACGGGTCGAATCCCACAGGGATCTTTGTTCAACTTACTAGAAGATTGTAGTTACAATTGCCTAAATCAAATAGAAGTAGCCAAGAGAAATCAAGTAGAAAGATAGCAAATAAATCAAATAATAATAAAAGCCTAGGATTGAGGTTTCACCTCATCTATGATTCTTTGGCAAATAACATGAAATCTCCTTATTATAATTGTTCAGGCAATTGGGGCTGGTTTAGCCTTCATTAATTAATAGACTCTTTCAAGGTCAAATAATCATTCCTAATTCAATCTAATTCCTACTTTCGTGGATTAAATTAAACTTTAGCCCATTAAGTTCTTTGCTAACCAGTTGGTCCTAAAAGATTCCTGTCTACTTTTGTGATCAAGATTCTGATTATTAGGATTCCAGTAATCAATTTTCACCTTTTGATCCCTCAATTATTTACCTAAGATTAGATAATAGGTTGATCAAGCATATTATCTTATGCAGGCATAACAATCAAACCAATTAGGCCAAATAACTATAATAAGGATTTTGCTCAGATAATTGCCTAAAAATTCATAGATGGGCTAATCCCAATCCTAGAATAGGATTTTCCTCAAACATAATGTAAAGAAAAGTGCAATTCATTGATATAAAAGAAAACATAAAGTTGAAGAATGATAAAGAAAAGTAAAGAATGTAAACAAGAAAGAAGAAAGGAAAATAGATGAATATAACTTAACTTCTTGAAAGAACAATAAAGAAAAGAAGTAAACCCTAATTAGAAAGAGAAAAACTCTTAAAAGAATGAGAGAACTTAGACTCTAAAAGACCTAAACAATCCCAAATTGATGGCTCCCCAAATCAGCTCCTTAGACGGCTATTTATAGGCTTTTCCAAACCCAGAACATGGTCGTGTTTTTTAGCACAGGCTGCTTGTGTTTTGAGCTATTTTGGCTTCTAGAAGGCCGCTGAACTGGCTTGGAACACGACCGTGTTTGGGGACATGGCCAAGTCATGTTCTATGCTAGTTTCTGTACTCTCTTTTGCTTTCTTCTGCACTTTCATCTTGGTCTCTTCATATCTTCTTCCTCAATTCTTCTTGACTCAAGTGTGCTTTATTCTTCATTTTGTATTTTCTTTTTGGAGCCTTTTTCTACTGTCCTGAAAGAAAAAACAAATTAAAGCAGTACCAAGAACAAACTAACAAAATTAAGGTAAAAATAAGACAAAAATCACAAATTAACAACGAATTAAAAGGTGATAATCAACATTTTTATAGGTATATTTTTCACTTATCATCTAGCCTAACACTTCAACCTCCATAGACCCAAGCATTGATTTCTCCTTGCTAACCCCATCTACAAAATGAAATAGAATATAAAAAAAAAATATAATATGTACATGAATTCATGGAAGCTCACACATCCTCAACTCACTTACTAGGAGAAAGAATGAAGTCAAAGTTATGAATATCACATAGACGAGCAAGAAACATAAAATTAGTGGGTTTTGTAGTTCTTCATGTTAGACTTGCCCTTAGCAACACCCTATCGCAAGATACTTTTGTGCTTGGTCTACTAAGCTAATAGGTAGTAAATCCCTTTCTTATGACCTTTGCCCTTAATGCTGTTATATAGATAGCAAAGAACCCCTATTGAAAAGGATAAAGATTATTCCTAGGGCTAAGAAGGACAAGAGAGGTAAGCTAGGAGCACGAATTTGGTATGAGCAAGAAAGGGCAAAGATTCAGTTTATTCAATAGATCAATAATATAGGGATAAGCTGGGAACTCAAGCCTAGCAACAAGATGGTGGGTGTTAATATTAACAAATCCTGAAGAAGAATAAGCTACATGGTCATCAGGGAAAGGTGTCATGATGTGACAACCCTTGGAGAACTGATACGATTAAACAATGCTATTATTGATGGTGGATTTTAGTTCAACCTAAATCCAGCCAATGAAGGGGGTTCTTCGAGAACCCGAGCCGTTCTTCGATCATTGAGGTGAGGTAAGGGTGTTGAATAGCAGGAAGAAATGGCGAAAAAATGGAGAAATACATAGAGTTTAATGTGGTTTGGCCAAATTCAGATAGTATTGGACCCTATGTCAATGGAGATATTTTTATTATATTCAAGGAGTGTTTATAGAGCTTTCACTATAGCTTCAGTAAAGTTTCTACTAGTTTCTCATATCTACTCATGTCCACTTATCCCCTACTTTACAATGACTCTAACCCTTCATTTAGAGGAGCATGGAGGGGTACAAATGGGACTAAATTAATTATAAATCTATCACATCAAATATTAAATGTAAAAGATCATCTAGGGTACTAAGGACTAGCTTCTATAGACTACCTTCTATAAGTGGGACCTATTGATCATATTTGTAGAATGGTCATGCAAGCTATTTGTTGGCTTTATGCTTGTCTTCAGTGAGCTTCTGGCTAAATCAGACTATGTTATTGTGGTCTTAAGCCTACTCATTGAAGGCATCACTTGTTTCCAACTTTGAGCTTGTTTGGTCAGCAAGCTCAAGTCTTACATGAGCTAAAGCCTTTTATACAGTGATCTGGCAAACTCATCACTCGGTCAAATTTGGTTTTCCCTTGGCTCTTGCCAGCCCACTACAGAGTTTTGATGCTTAGGAAGAAAACTAAGTGCATAGGTGGGTCAATGAACTTTTGATAGGCTGGGGTTCTTCCTTCGGTGGCTTGCCTTCTAATTAGGAGCTTTCCTCTTGTGTGGTAGTCCTTCCTTCAAAAGAACCAGCTATAGTTCTTTCCTGAGTAGCTTTTCCTAACTTGTATTTTGACTCTTTGTGATGTATATGCACCTTGTTGAGGCATTTTGTTAAATACAATCTTCCTTTTTCTTTTAATGTTCAGCTATTTTGTCTTGTAACTCTTAAACAACAAATGTTAATTTTGCATAGAAATAATCAAGTAACTACCTTTGATCAATCGATAAATTTGACTTGAACATAGATAAGTAATATGTGAATAGGTAGAAAGACACTAAGGTGCGTGGTCGCATAAGAGTAGTGATATTTTCTTTGTATGATAGTTGTGAAATTTCGGTTGCATGATAGCTGCAAAATTCAGTTCACATGATAGCCATGAAATTTAGGTTGTGTGCATACAATGGCTAAGAAAGTTGCTCATATACACAATAAGGTCACTACATGCACACAGTGACTAAGAAAATTGCTCGTATGCATGAGCCCTTAATTGCACACATGTGCACGATGGCTAAGAAAGTGGTTCGTAGGCATGGTGAAGTTACAACGCACGATGACTAAGAAAGTTGCTCGTATGCATGAGCTTTTAATTGCACATATGCACACAATGGCTAAGAAATTTGCTCATACACATGGTGAAGTTGCAATGCACGATAGCTAATAAAGTTGCTTATACATGCAATAAGGTCATTGTGCATGCATAGTGTTTAAGAAAGTTGCTTGTACATGTGAGCTTTTAATTGTACACATGCAGATGGTGGCTAAGAATGTTACTCATACAAACATTGAGGTTGCACGAAATGATGGCTAAGAAAGTTGTTTGTCCATACAGTAAGGTCTCTACATGCATACGGTGGCTAAGAAGTTGCTCGTATGCATGGTGAGGTTGCTGCATGCATGTGGTGGTTAAGAAAGTTGCTCGCATGCATTAGCTTTTAGATCACATGAAAGCTGTGAAGATTAGATCATTAATAGTAAAGCTCACTCATAATTTAAGGCTTTCAAAGTATGCATTTCTTAGAATCTCGAGATCAAGTCAGGCACTTTCTAGAATTTTTCAAAAGAACTTATATAAATTAATCTACAAAAGATTTGGGATACTTTTGCCTTTTGGGTTACAAGCTCAGAATATGCTTCTTACTATAGGTGGCTGCTCCTACTCAAGATCTCGTTAAGGTCAAGAAGGTTGTTGTGCTACAGGTTGCAACATGTATTCTCTCAAATGCCTTCTTTTAATCAGATCCTCAATGACATCTCTAAGAGCTCAGCAATCTGAAGTATTGTGTCCCACTTCATTATAATATGTGCAGAATTTGTTCGTGCTTCTACACGCATGAGGTGCCCATAAGGGAGTACTCCTGAAGTCCTCTTTATTCTTTTCTATTGCATAGATTCTATCAAAAGTATCAATAAGATACTATAGTGCCTATGGTGAGCTAACTGCGGAGGTAGCTTTACCTTAGCTTTCGTTGTGAGCTGGGAGTTGGGGATGCTTTTCATGTCCTCACCGCTACTCCTCCTTTTACCCTTAGCTAGGTTGTCCTATTCGGGTTTCTTTATACCAGACGTCTCCTTCAACTTGATTTGTTTGGCAACATGATCACAAAATTCTCCCAAGTCCACTACTAGGGATTTGTATATGCTTTTAAACAACTCGCCATCTTTGTGAAGTCTAGGAGATATCACCGTCAAAATGCTTTCATCAGATGGGCTTTCCACATTACTGATGTCACATCGAAACTAAGCAATGTAGTCCTTTAGAAGCTTATGCCTATGCTGAAAGATCATGGTAAGGTGGCAAGGGGGTGCAAGCCACCTCTTCTGTGCCTTATAGTGGTTGAGAAATTTTTACTGACATTCTTCCCAACTGTTGACACTACGGGCCAAGAGGTTCCTAAACCAAGCTTGAGGGCATCTCCTAGGGTGATGGGAAAGACATGGCACTTGATCAGAGGGTTACCCATCCAAAGATCCATTTGATCATTGAATATGTCCAAGTGATTATGCAGATTGCCATTTCCATTATAAAATAGGAAGTTAGGAATTTTGAGCTTCTGAGAGAGAGGCCTTATTTTGATCTTCTTGGAGAAGGGAGTTCATTCCTTGGCATGCCCCTGATTGCCTTGAGTTTGAGGATGTGCCTCTAATTGTTTCACCTTCTAGAATAATTCTTCCACCACCAATGGCAATCTAGAATAATTCTTCCACCTCCAATGGCAATCCTTCAAACTTCTGAGTGGAGTCTTGGCAACTTCTCATATCCTTCTCATCATGGGAGGAGTGGTTCGAGACATGCTTGCGACTGACTCTATTTGAAGTTCCAACCTGCTGCTACTAGGGGAGGTTTCTAGGTATGATGACTTCTGTCTATCTTTACACACTCTAAGCCTATGCTTGAGCAATCACTTGAAATGCTTCAAGCATCCTCTTCATTGAACCTTCAAATGCTTCTTGGCACAGACACCATGCTTGGGCTTCATCGGCCTAGTTAACAAAGATGTCGAGTTAACAGCAAGCCATGGAAGCCAGATCATTAGCAGTTCTAGTGGTAGATGACCTTACAGTGTGACCTTCCAATTGGTTAGCAGCAATATCTGACTTCTTAGCTGCCTTTCCTCTTGCCATTTCAATCCAAATGGAATCAATCAGAGAAAGGACCAGAGAACAAAAGGGTCCCATTGGGCGTGCCAAAATGTTGATGGTGGATTTTGATTAAATCCAAATCTAGCCAGTTGAGGGGGTTCTTTGAGGACACGATCCATTTTCCAGTCATTGAGGCAAGGTAAAGGTGTCAAATGGTAGGAAGGAAAGGGAAAAAAAAGAGAAATACACAGAGTTTGACATGGTTCAACCAAATTTGAATGGCACCTGACCCTACATCCATAGAGATATTTTTATTATATTTAAGGAATGTTCACAGAGCTTTTGCTAGGGCTTCGGTTGAGTCTCTACTAGTTTCTCATATCCGCTTATATCTATTCATCCCCTTCTTTACAATGACTCTAGCACCCCCATTTATAGGAGTATGGAGAGGTACAAATGGGACTAAATTAATTGTACATTTGTTGTATCAAATATTAAATATACAAGACCACCTAGGATACTAGGGACTAGCTTTTATAGGCTACCTTCTACAAGTGGGACCTATTAGCTGTATTTGTAGAATGGTAATTCAAGTTGTTTGTTAGCTTTATGCTTGTCTTTAGCGAGCTTCTAGTTGAAAGAGACTATGTTGCTAAGGTCTTGAGCCTGCTCATCAAAGGCATCACTAGTTTTGGACTTCAAGCTTATTTGGTTAGCAAGCTCAAGTCTTATGCAAGTTGAAAGCTTCTATACAGCGATCTAGTGAACATGTCACTGGGTCAAATTTGGCTTTCCCTGGGCTCATGCCAACCCAGTGCATAGTTCCAATTTCTACTAATATTATCTATCAAGTTCATCAAGCTTGATGGTCAAAGAATGGTAATTAAACATTTCACAAGCCAGAGACCTTTCACTCCTAGTGACCTCTAGCCCTTAGTGAGGTTGGGATAAGTAAAAAACCACTCAGTAGCCTTGCCACTCCTAAAGGCTGCTTCATCTATAGTATGCATCAACTCTTCACTTCGAGATGGGGAGTTAGAATCATCAGCATTCCCCACCTAGTGACCTTGGTGTCTATGAGCTACCATTTGCATAGAAAGAGGAATAGTCAGGTCACTTCAAGAAAACCATACCTAAAAAAACTAAAACTTCTACCTACTAGGTAGGGATTTCCTATGTAGCAAGTCATACACACCTCCTCACCATAGCTAAGGAACAAACCACTCAAAACATAGGGGGCTCGACTAATAAACCCATCAGGTCACTAAACATAGGAAACAAGTAAAAAGCTAGACTCTACAATCTGTGACCTTAAACTATAGGCATTTTATCAAATGGATGGCATGCTAGTTTCTACAAACAACAAAATTAGTGCAAACAAGCATACAATAGAATCAATTAGCACACTAAGTCCTAGCAACTAATGAGCATGCATCAAACTCTCCAAGCATCAAAGTATCAAAAATCCATGGAAGCAAGACACTACTGAAAAGCAAAAGCTTAGAACCAAGAAAGTGCTAACTTACCGTATAAATGAAGTGAGGTAAATTCTAGAAAAATGATTGATCTCCATCAACCTAAATCCAAAGACTACTATTGCAAACTGAGTGAAGCAAAAAAGATGAAGAACCATGGTGGCAATCTTAGAGCTTGAGAAGCAAGCGAGAGGCAGAAGCACTAGTTTTCAAAAATGAGAGGGAAAAAAGGATTTTTCTCACCTTATAAAGCTCAATTGGCCTTATCATTTGATCTAGAGACTAATCAATTGCCCACGATCTAATGGTCCTACAAATAGCAAGGCTCAATCATTGTCATGCTAAGAATTAATGGAAAATGCATGTAATAAATGTGGTAATGATGGTAGGGGCTAGCATAGATGAAACGATGGGACAAAGGTCAAAATGACAACATGCAAGGTCATAGTTGCTAGCTTTTACTAGCAAACTACAGCTCCCAATCCGTAGATCACACTGAGAGCTAGGAGGCTAATGTTATGGGTATTTTTAGAGCCATACAAATGGGTTGATAAAAGCTCAATGGACAAGCCTAACTAATAAGGGCCCAGCTCAACTGGGATTAAGGTTGCAAGAGCAAAGCATTAAGCCACCAAATGCAAACTCAAGTCACTAGCCACTAAGGGTCAAAGCAACAATCTCAAGTCATTAAGGATGAGGTCTAGCCTATAGCTCAAAGCATGCCCTTCCCAACCATGGATTCAGAGAAGACCATTCAATTGCTTATTTAATAGGAATCTATTATTAACCATTATAACCAATTTATGATTTTATTTCTGTTATGGAATACATATTCATTTTTGTTATGGAATACATTATAACACCCTAACTACTATAAAAAGAAGGTTGAAATCAATGTAAAAGGAGACAAGACAATAGAAACAAAATACTAAAAATGCTGCAAAATACTAAGAAATAATATAACTATGGGCATAAGCCTTGCATTTGGCTAAACCACATTAAAAAGCTCGTGGTGTCCCTGTTCTTTCTCTCTTTCTCTCTCTTCCTTGCAAATTTACCTTCACAACTTACAATTTGGGGTGCTGGATTTATGTTAACTAATTTCAGATGTCAACATTATTTATTATATATTTGGATTGCTTAATAAAATGAGCACCATTTATTCCTAAAAAATGGTGTTGCAACAATAGAAAGGGGTGGAACCTACTTTATGAAATTACAGAATTTGTTGCTATCTTAGAATAAAAATAGTGTAGTTTTTTTGTCTTCACATGTAGACATCAAAGAAAACAATTATTTCTTATTTAGGACCAAATTGTTAAGGATATGAAAGATTTTGTTGTTAGATTTTGGAGCACCAACTTCAATCAAAATGTTCTAGTTTTTCCTTTATTGAATTCTTTAAAATTACTCAATCACAAAATGCATTATTTGCTTTGTCATTCCTCACAATATCAAATTACTTTGCCATAAACTTCATTAGGATAAAATTTTGAACACCCTAAATAAAATTTCTCACTTTTCATGCTTCAAAAACCATAAATGTAAATTAAAGTTACTGGTGTGAGCATATTAGGTAAAATAAATTCTTCCCCAAGAAAAATAAGGTTGAGAATCATGTCCTATTTTTAGAAATGTCATACTTGATTCTTTTATTAAAATAAATGAAACTTATTTTGGAAAGATATAACATTATGTCAAGTGTGAGAGTTAAAAGAGAATTAAATATCACAGAAGCAATGTTAATTTCCTGATAAATTAGTTCATAATAATAATTTTAATTTACATTAAATCTATTCACATTCTTTAATATTCACTTCCACTTTCACATCTCTTCACAAAGCAATTGGGATTCACTACAAATCTTATGGGTCTCTTTGTGAGGGGATTTAAATGTAAGAGTAACTATTAGAAAGTAAGAGCAACAAAATTCTTCCATTATTAAATAATTTGTGATGTTAAGTTTTTGTTTTTTAGATTGGTAGTGCTAGTAGCCATGGTGATGGACAAATCTTGGATAACTTTGCCTTGGAACACAAATCAATATGCTAGAGGTTTAGAGGAACTTTTGGGTTTTGTAATAGCAAATTGATCTATAGAAGAGAGAATAAAATGTCGCTATCCTGATTGTAGATTTAGACAATGATTAATTAGAAATGAAGTTTTTGAATAGTTGATACTCTAACAATTTCTTCTTGGATGGAAAAAGTGGATTTGGCATAGGGAATCAAGTGTTGTAGATGCTTTAAATAGTGGGTATCATACCAATGAATCATCTACATCACAGTCTATAAAATATTCAATTCAAAACATGATAAATGATGCTTTTGGGATCTCTAGACACCATTTGTATGAACCTAAGACATAACTAGAACCAATTGCTAAAAATGAGGAATGAAATCTAAATAATGGTCCAAGTGAACAAACTATAGAATTTTATGAGTTAGCTAGAGATGGAAATGAAGAATTATATAAAGGGTGCTTGTATAACACTACTAATAAAGCAATGTCCATGATATTAGAGTGGTTGCATGATGCATTTATTAATGCAAACATCCCTGTTTCTTTCTATGAGACTAAGAAAATTATTAACAAGCTCAGTCTTAACTACACAAAGATATGAGCATGTCCAAATGATTGCATGCTTCATTAGGGAGAGGATGCAGATAGAAAAGAAAGCAAAAGATGCCATACCTCTAGATGGAAACCAAAGAGAAATGATAATGGAAGGGGTGCACCCAATAGTAGGAAAAAGAAAAAGAAAACTCTTGCAAAAGTATTACATTACTTTTTACTTAAACCATGTCTGCAAAGATTATTCATGTCATCTAAAACTACAAAGTGCATGAAGTGACATGCTATAGAAGGCAATGCATGGAAGATGTTTGATTCATTATATCCAAGATTTTTCTTCAAATCATTGAAATGTCTGACTTGGCCTAGCTACTGATGGTTTCAACCCTTATGGGAATTTAACTACTAATTATAACATATGGCCAATTATTTAAATCCTTTACAACTTTCCTCTCTAGATGTGTATGAAACAGACCTCCTTAATCCTTTCTATGATTATTCTAAGAAAGCAAATGCATATGAATGGCATAGATGTCTATGTCCAGCCTTTTATCCAAGAGTTGAAAGAGTTAAGAGTTATTTGTTAATGGTGTGTAAAAATATGATGCATCAACAAATAAAATGTTCAAAATGCATACAACTCTAATGTGGACAATTACTAGCTTTCTTGCAATTGGAAAGTTATCTAGGTGGGACACTTACACTAGCTTAGCTTGCTCGATTTGTAACTTTGACTTTATGCCTTAACGTCTTCCTTGAAGTAAGAAGTGGTGCTTTATGTGTCATCATTGCTTTCTAGATGCATCTCATAGGTTTAGCTCTAATAATTCTTGATTCAATGGAAACATAGAGTAGAGAGACCCACCAAAAATATTTTCTAGTTTTGAAATTTTGGAATAGTTAGAAACTATCAATGTCATCTTTGGAAAGGTGCCCAATATGAAAGAAAGAGGAAAAATATCTCAAGGTACATTGGCAAATAAAAGTGAAACACAACAATGGAAAAAGAAGAGCATATTTTTTCAACTTCCATATTGGAAATTTAATTTGCTATGTCACAATCTTGATCTTATACACATTGAGAAAAATATGTGTGACAATGTGATTTATACTTTGCTTAATGAACAATGGAAGACAAAAGACCATCTTAATGCTCATAAAGACATACAAGCAATGAATGTAAGGCAAGATTTATGGGCTAGTGAGAATAGAAAGTACCCTCGAACACCTTTTGCACTAACAAAGGCCCAAAAGGATGTATTTCTCCATAAAATTAAAAATGTGAAAGTACCTGATGGATATTCAAGTAATATCTCAAGATGTATTAATTTAAGATATCGTAAGCTCTTCAGATTATAGAGTCATGATTCACATATTCTCATAGAGCAATTACTACCATTGGCATTGTGAAATTCGTTACCAAAGAAAGTAAATGCAATTTTAATTTAGCTATGGACATTCTTTAGACAACTTTGTGAGAAATCTTTGAATCTAATTGAGCTTGACAAGCTTTAGGAAAGAATTGTACTCACTCTTTACCATATAGAGATGTTATTTCCTCCATCATTCTTCACTATAATAATTCATATGACTATTCATTTAGTTAAAGAATCAAAACAAGGAGGACCTATACATTATCGATTCATATATCCCATTAAGAAGTACAACTATTTGATTTGTTTTTAGTAATAATGGCAACACTAGAAATCAAATGCTTAGCTAATCAAAGTTGTATGTTTTACTATGAACCCAATAGGCACTTGGGACATTTAAAGTCTTATGTGAAAAATAGGGGTTAACCAGATGGCTCCATAGTCAAAGGTTAATTAGTTAAGGAGTGTCATACATTTTATTCAAGATATCTGGATAGAATTGAGACAACATTCAATCAGGTTGGATGCACTGATGACAACTCTAATCAATGTGACCCCAATCAAGAGTCATCTATCTTTCCAAAAATAGGTCGACCATTTGGAAAGGTCTCAACTTTCATGCTAATAGAATTATAGTTAGCATAAGCACATAGATATGTGTTATTCAATTGCATTATAGCTAAACCATTCATTAAGAAATTAAGGATGCAAATAAAGAGATTACTCAGGGTAAAGATAACAAAAGCTATTAATAAGGAAGTTTTTGAATGGCTTCCTCATTGCATAAGGTTAAATGCTTCTTTTGGTTTATAATTATTCAATTTTAATGTGTAATTCTATTTTAAAATATTTGAACCTTTCTAGATCATGAATGTTGATAATCGAGTAAAGGTATCTAAAGATTTAAAGTTTTTAGCTCGAGGACCTATTCGGTAAGCTAAGAAGATTAATGCTTACAACATTAATATCTTTAAGTTTTGCATAGTTGATTGAGGAGAAAGATTGAAAATTAAAAATAGTGGAATTTTTACAATTGTAAAGTTAAGGTACTATGGAAAATTAGTTGACATCATTGAGCTAAACTATCATGGCCAATTTATTATTGTCTTATTCAAATGTAAATAGGTCAATAAAAATAGGGGAATAAAAAAAGATCCATTGTAGTTTACTTCTATCAACTTCTCTCAACTTATCTATACTAGTAAGCATGAAGAGCATGATCTATACATATTAGCTTCATAAGTACAAATGGTATACTCTATGGATAATGAAGTGGAGTAAGATTGGACTTGTATGATATAGGCCAGATGTTAGTTTTGCTATCATACTTTCTTCAATTTTGATGTTGAAAAATAATTTTGATCAATATCACAACTTGATCATGCCCTTAGTGTTCATTGATTGATTGCAGGATTAAAGTTAACCATATGGTATTCAAGAGATCCACCTTTAGATATAGTAATTCTGTTGTATTAATTAGGATTTTTTATAAGTGTAATCTAATTCATATTGATCCAAACAAACGTTATGCTTTAAATCAGTGATAACAATTGATTCTTGCTTACTAATTTAATTTAAGTAATTTACATCAATTAAAGTCAACTCTGATGATTTTCTTTTAAATTCCTATAGCGGATTGAAGACTACCCTTAAATCTAAGTAGAATCCAAACTAATAATTGGTATCAAAGCCCTTGGCTTTTGATACTCTTTTAATTTCAAGAGCATCATGGATTCTAGCTTTACTCTTTTGCCTAAATATCCACCTTTAAATAAACCTTCTAGCTTTAATGGATAGCATTACACTTATTGGAAGTAAAGAATCAAAGATTTTATTGAAGACACTGATGTAGATATGTGAGAGATAGTTGAGGATGGATATGATCCACCAAAAACTTTAATTAATGGGATTGCACAACCAAAACCCAAATCTCTTTAGGCTAAGGAGGAAGGATAAGACATCTCCTAGCCTCCAAAGTCAAGTAGATCATTTCTAATTCTCTTTTTCCAAATGAATAATGAGAGAGTATCCAATTATGCCATAGAAAAAGAAGTATGGGACACAGTGGAAGTAGCTCACATTAGGACAACACAAGTTAAAGCCTCTAAGGTTCATGTCTTGGCTTCCTAATATAAGATGTTTAGAATGGAAGATGGAGAATCTATTAGGGATCTTTTGCAAAGATTTATTGCTATTACTAACCATCTTATGCTTCTTTGTAGAATTTATGGTGATACAGACCTTGTGCACAAAATATTAAGGTCACTGATAGAGGAATTGCAACCTAAAGTGATAGCTATCAAAGAATCACTCAAAATGGGAATGCCTACCATTGAGCTCAAAAGATACAAGAAGAATGGTGATGATAAGAAGAGAGATCCTTAGCACTAAAAGCTACAAACACACTTGATGATGAAAATGATGAAATAGATAGTGGTGAAGGTGGAGAAGAAGAAGATGACATAGCCTTATTAAGCAAGAAACTATAGAGATTGCTCAAGGAAAAAAGAAATAAAGAAAAGAGAAGAGTTTCTCCACAACGAAGAAACCAAAATCAAAATAAACAAGTAAATTCTTCTACCACCACTCAAACATGTTTTAAATGTAAGAAACCTGGACATTTCAAACTAGACTACCTTGTGTATCTAAAAAGGCAACTGGAAAATGAAAGGAAGAAAAGGAAGCTATTCTTCAAGAAAGCCAACTTAGCTACTTAGGGAGATGGGTAAGTGGATTCTAGAGAAAAAGAAGAAAAGGAAGAAACAGCACTACTCTACCTCATGGCTTAAGAAGATGAAGACATTGAAGTATATAATCAAACTCTTTTTAGCTCCAGTGATGATCAAATTGATGATGTATATAATGAACTTTATGAATCATTACTAAAAGCTAAGTAAGAGTTAAAATATATAAACATTGAAAATGATAGTTTGCTTGAGAAAATTAAACAAATTGAAAAGTAGAATAGTGACATAAATGTCTTAACTAAAAATTTGTTAAGTGAAAGTAAAATTTGTGAATAATGTGAAACCTATAGATCTAAAATAAATAACTTGACAAAAGCTTTACAAGGCTTTACTAATAGTAACGTGAGACTCAACAACATCTTAAAGAATCGAAAGAATTTTCACAACAAGAAAGGATTAGGCTATAAACAACAAAAGAAGAAAGGAACTAATAAAAAATCTTAAGCTCTAAAGACAAAAAGGAACTTTGGTTACATAAATTGCTTCTATTGTAATCGAAGTGGACATCACATTAGATATTGTCAACATAGAAATGGAATTTATGTTTTGAAACAAATGAGAAATTAATTTGGTTACCTAAAGCATCAACCTCTAAAGGAAATCTAGCTATGTTTATTAACAAATGTAGACCCAAGATCAATTGGGTACCACCAATTCAAGCATAATTTCTATTTTGTAGGTTTGTGGGAGACAAAAAGGCAACTTATGGTTCTTGGACAATAGTTGCTCTTGCAACATGACTGTGAACAAGATAAATTTATCTCTCCTACACCAATTAATGGAGGTAAAGTAACATTTGGGGACAATGCAAAAAGGAAGGTAGTAGGTAAAAGTAAGATTGGTATGTTATCAAACTGCTATATTGATAATATCTTACTTGTGGAAGGCCTAGGGCATAACTTGTTAAGCATTAGTCAATTTTGTGAAAATGGAAATCAAGTGCTTTTGAACTCAAGTTTGGTCGTAAATGACAATGATAAACAAATTAAGCTAATAGGAAGTAGAACCAACAACATTACATGATTGATTTGAATTCTGAATCAAAATTGAACTCTTTATGTTTGGTTAGCTTTAATGAAGATTTATGGATTTAGCACAAATGTCTTGCAAACGCTAGCATGGATCTTATTGGAAAACTTTTTAAGAAAGATCTAGTGCTGGATTTGCCAAAATTAAGTTACATTAAAGATAGAATTTGTGATGCATGTCAACAAGGAAAACAAGTAAAATCTTCTTTGAAATCGAAGAATGTTGTTCTAACCTCAAAGCCTTTAGATCTACTTCATATGGATCTGATTGGTCCATCTAGAATTAGAAGTCATGGAGGAAACTCCTATATCTTAGTGATTGTAGATGACTACTCAAGATTCACTTGGACCCTATTTTTAACT
>JANHAO010008036.1:0-19625 GCA_026873985.1 Saraca asoca | reverse complement strand
AAGGGCCTTCTCAAGGCAGGTTACAAAGACTTTCTCGTTTCTCTAACAAAAGGAATCTTTCTCTTTTTTCTGTGCTATTGCCCACCTCTATTCTTTTCTTCTTTCTTCTTTCTATTTATAATGAGGGAGTGGGGTTACAAGTGTAATTTCCTCTAATCGGAAAAATGATCACCTTCACTGCTTACAACATTAAATGTTTGCTGTCGGGTAATTAATGCCAGGAAAATCATTATCGAATCTTCGGGGGCTGATGTAGATTGCCGGAGGCTCGGGCTGTCAAACTTGCTGTCACACCTCAGACTGCTGACTGAGCTTTGTCTTCTAACGGTTTAGTCAAGGAGGGAGTCGGGGGTCGCGGTCCTGAGTCGGTTCGGTTGTTCATCGACCATTGTTAGCGGGGTCATTCCCTGACTCGAACCTCGTGATCTAGCGAGGCCTCGTGCTCCCCTGGTGATCTGAACATTACTGGCTTCTACCTCCGGTCTTCCTTTTCTTCATTTGGTCATGTTACCTTGTCCGGACCTCATATCTGGACAACGTCTATAACATACGTACAACTTGAGTAAGTCTAAGTGTGTTTGATTGGTGATTGAGATTTTAAGGGAAGAGGTAATGCTAAATGATAGCAATGGAATGTGTAAATTTGTCTAATTTCTTCACAAAGAAAAGAGAAGTATAGTTCTTTCTTCAAAGAATCTTGAGATTTTAGTCCTCTTTTTCCTACATACATATACATACATACCCTATGGATTGCAATAATGATAGGCCATACCGCACAAATATTAAACATTACGTATCACTAAATGAAATCAAAATGAACATATAACAATGTGAGGGAAGAGAAGCCCTTTCTTATTCCCTACATAATAGCAGAAACAAATTTATTAAGTACAATAAGCCACTTAATAGAAATAACTAGTACAAAAGCGCCCAATAACTATAGTCATGGAACCACCACATTAGTAAAGAAAACTACTTCCTATTAAACATGTCACATTTTGAGAATGTCAATTATGCATAGATCACTTCCTTAGAATTCTTCAAAAAAGAAATAAGTAGTGTTACAATCTACTCCTAAAATGGGCTAAACACAAATTTAAGTACACATATTCGACCTCAATATCAATGCCCTTATATAATATCATATCCAAATACCAAAGATTCAATGTCAAGTCCAAATAGCTTATGTTAGAATTTAAGCATTACCGATAAGAAATTTGGAAGATTGGGGAGTATGGACTAATCCTACAAAAAAAGGTTATATAAGGTACTACAAATTCAACTAATTGTATATTATTCATATAAGAACAAATGAAAAAAAAAATCCTCACTTTTGGAATGGGAAGAATTCTTTTGTAACATGGATAACCTCCTTTTTAGTCTTGCTTCCTTGAATCTTTCTTTACAATTGGAGGTCATAGTTACTGTCTTTATATTTATGTGATAAGGAGTTTGACGAAACTTTAGATATTTTACACTAAATAAGGTAGTGTTTCATCCATACTCGTCATAATATTTGCTTTAAATATTAAGTAGTGGACCAAAATATTTGTTGTTGATCTTTATATCAGTGATGCCATAGTCAAATATACCATAAATGCAGTAAACCTCATATACTATAAGAAATCACATAGTACATTCATACAGCCCAAATTTCCACCTTAAATGTATAGTTATAATGTAAATATCCAATCAGATATTCATAAGACATGAAATTTTAATGTTAATATGTAATATCTCAAATTTTCAAAAAAATTAATTTCGATAATGAAATAACTTTTCGAAAAATCTGAAAAGGTGAATTTAAAATTTTTGAAAACTTTGAAACTATAAGTACAAAGTACTCAAATATAGTAGAAATAAATTATATAAATTTTAGAAATCTTTAAAAAAATTAAAATTTCTATTTTGAATGCTTATAGAATAAAATTCATGTTTTCGAGATTTAATTTCTAAAAAACTTTGGAGAAATCAAAACTAGGGCTACAAGTACCCAACGAATGCGAAATTATAGTCATTATCAAGGTAACTAATTTAATTAAATTATGCCAAAATTTCATAACTGTTAGTAATCGGTGAATATGTTAAATTTGGACATAAACTTAAGGGAATTGGTAAAGTTACTAAAGGAAAAATTTGAAAGCTTGTCAATGAAGAAGTCAAAAGTAAAAGTTTACTTAAATTTTTCAATTTTGCCCCTCAAAAGTCGGTTTCCTTTTCCTTTCTTATGCCACTTCCTATTGCATTTCATGCAATATTTTTAAGCTTCAACTTGGGAAGCAAGTTCTCTCTCTCTACACCATTTCTCTTCAAGTAAGCACATCATTCCTTTATGATAATTTTTCATATTTATACTATCAATTCCTTTCATTTTCTTCCTCAAATTAGTACCAAAATCTTGTTGATTCATCAAGTATAATTTGAGTTAAAAAATTTTCAATCCAAAAGTTACTATTCATTTTCACTATTTATCTCATGAACCCATATGAATGTCTAGTGTTTTTAGGGCTTAAATCTTCTATTTCTAGCTTATTTCTATGGAATGAAATCATAATGTAATGGTATTTGATGACTTAATGAAAGAAAAACTCTTGAAAATCCAAAAATTTCACATGCCCTTCTTTCTTGTTCATAAAAAGCATTGAAGAACTTTGTTGAATCATTTTGATCTCTTTGTTCCAGGCAATTAGGTGAGTAATACTTACCTCTCTTGTGAATTATAAAATAATTAATTGATTATGAATCAATGAATTGTTATTTATGTTAAGGAAAATGAGTATTATGTGATCTTATGTCATAGATTGAATTTGATGGAGTTGTTGACATAAATATAGTTTTATGATTAGAAAAGCTTGGTTTTATGCTTAGTTTCTTTGTGATTAAATGTTAGCTGAGATAGTTTATGAAACTTAGTTAGGAAAATAAGAGTCGCCCTTATAGGAATGTGTGTTTGCATAGTAAAGTTGGATTGTGAACCTAGAAACTTGAATTCAAGTAGAATTACGAGAGTCAAATATGAATGCTCCGATTCAACACAAGAAGTTTTAGTTCAGAATACATGTCTTCTCACTTGAAGTTGCAAATCTTCAAGAAGTCTAGAACTATATGCAATCAAAATTGCGATCAGGTTCGAAAACAGGGCTAGGTCGATTTAAATTGTGTAAATTTGATTCGAATCACAATGGCTTGAATGCATGCTTTGTTTTTGCGAGTATGATTGCGAAATAAGTGTAAAAAGGGACAATTCGAATCATGAGCCTAGAGGTGAAATATATGTTGAAATATTTTTAATATACTATAAGATAATAATGTGTTGCCTACAAATTTTTCTCTATAGTTGTATAGATTATATGATTGGGTTTAGGAACTCAATTGCTTATTAGTTCACTTAAGCTATGAGGTTTTTCCTTGTTGTGTTATTGCAAATGGTACATGTTAGGGTAGTGATAGTATAATAGGACGACTAGGTAAGTAAACTGTTATTATCATCTTGATTGATTTGTAAATGACTGAATGACTAAATGATTGATTAGCCGAGTATTAGCATTGTATTGAATGTGTTGTGAATTGAGTAATTAAGTTTGTGAATTAAATAATATGGGTCCTTGAAAGTCATTTCTTAGCTTCATATAAAGAAATTATACTCTTGAATATTATCCATAAAACTAAAGTAAAGAATAATATGGATAAGTTTATTAAAGCTATAAATTATAATGTTTTTTCATAATTCTTGGAGACTCAATTGAAGACTTCATCTTTTGTTTGCCAACTAATATTCTTAAAATTTTACAAAACAAATAAAAAATAATTCTTTTTTGTCTATAATCCTCCAACAAGGCAAGATAATTGTGAAGTTCATCTAAACGTTAAAGCTAATAATTGTGAAAGAGTTTAAAGACATAAAGATATATTGGAAATAAAAAGTGATAAGGTGGGATCAGCTTGCTTATGACATAAACATAGAATGGATTAGTGACTTTATACTACATGTGATAGTATGATGAGGACAACATATAATATATTGATAACAATAAAGTTTATGTAGAAATATGATGATTATTGTTGAACAAAGATGCTATAATGAGTTTATTGTTAAGATTCTCCTTCTTAAAGTTTCTTTTTGCTTGAATCCTTGGAGAGATAGAAAATTGACTGATTACTTATATACCGATGCTATGGTAACAATCTTGATGATTAGCATGATAATGTGACAAAGAAAATGAGATTGTGATTGAATGTGAACTCTGTGATATGACTATTATTGGAAATGATACAGTTTGAAAGCTTAAGAATTCCCTATGAGACATGAGATAATGATTGATAATGATGAGATGTTGAATATGAACTGAATCCCAAATCTGCATGTTCCATTATGTAGCATGGAAATAAGGTAAAATTTAGAAGAATAAGTTTGGCAATTGTGCAGGTTATGGTGAAAAGGAGTAACAAGGAGAATCTTGATCTTGGTTATTTATTTCACTTATTTAATTAGATTATTGTTTTGTAAAACATTGAAATGACATGATCTTATGATATGAAAATGCAATTTGAGAATGTGATGATCGATGATGACTACTTGAGGCCATGAGAAAATCATAGCTCTTTATAATGTTCTAAGGATAGTATTGTATGTTATTATTTAGAGATTCGTTTCTGTGACCTCATGACTTGTCTATTAATTCTGGTATGAAATATGTCCGTATTTTCTATGATGTATATGCATTTATTTATTGTTGGTAAACTCATAAGTTAAGTAGGGATTTATCTCATTGAGTCCCAAACTCACTCTTTTATGAACTTTTTTTTTTAGATTTTAGCATTATCACCATCATTCTATCTTCTAAATGTAAGGATAGACGTTAGCCTTATCAAAGTAACTATTAATGTGTTCATCACCGCCACAGAGAGTCTATTAGGAATGTATGAAGTCAGAATCCATTACATCATAATACTGAATTTAACTAGATATGAAGTCTTACATTAAGTAGAAATCATATCCTTAGAACCCCCTAATGCCTTACTAATGATGACCATAAGATGGTTAGATACTTAGGATATCTACCATCAAACTTCATATTTTGATACTCTTTTGAAATAGTAAGGCCGTAAAGTATCCATAAGGGCTTAGTTAGTTTAAGTTATACTTTTGGTTCCATAACAAGTTATAGGTTGATCTAACTTTTTGGTTTACCTTTACCCTTGTGAGGATATATGGGGTAGTATAGGGGATGACTTGTAGTTCATGTCTTTTGAAAACATGATGGAAAATCGTTAACACTGATGTTCCTAGAGGCATGTGCCTTATTTGGGCGATGCTCTTATAAATTATAAAATTATGTTTATATCTTAAGGGGTCTCCCTTTTACTATAAGTTTATGATTTCTCGATTAACCAAATGAGTTTAAGTAAATATGATTAGAAAATATCGAAGCAAGTAACAATAGGAATGGATAATAGAAATTGGTTAGAGGTTGGTAATATCTCTAATCATGGCCAGGGATTTGGGTCATGACAGATTGGGTATTAGAGCAAGGCTCAGACTAAAAACTGTGTGTATAAGATTGCATATAAAATTGTTTAGAGTTGTACAGTGGTGGTGGTTTAATCAAGTGCTAATAAGAACAGTACTAATGGCATGCGTGCACCTAGGAAAGCATATTACTGATACCATTCCCATTGACCTTTTGAAATATGTATTCATATTAGCATAATTAAATTGGAACCTTTTATATTCCTTGAGAATCTAATTAATTTTGTAATGTAGAATATGGTAAGAACTATAAGATAGGAAGGCCAAGAATATGAATCTGATAACAAAGGTTCATCCATTGAATGAAATAGCCCATACCATGAAGTCGATGATAACCCTGAAAAGCCCAAAAACCCTAAAATCCCTTAATAGGAAGAAAATTTAGTCTAGTAGGTAATAGATCATTTGGTACATGTTAGTTTAGTAGGTAATTGATTGTCTGGTACATGTAATTACAGAGAACTAGAATCAAGAACAAAATAGAAAGCCTGATAAAGATAGGCAAAATGAAAGAAATTGAACCTTTCCTGTTAGAAATGAACAAGAGAATAGATTAAAAATTATTCATGAGTTTTTAAAGCTGAAACCACCTTGATATGCTGGAACAAATCCTTCTGTGAACCCGTATCAATTCCTTGATCAAGTTAAAAGATATGGTAAAATGTTACAATGTCCTGAACCCTTATAGAATTGGTAGGGTATCAGTTAGATGATCTAGCACATTATTGGTATGTAAGAATTATTGAGGGGCAAGCTACAGATGCTAAATTGTTAACTTAGGCAATGTTCTAAGAAAACTTCATTAACCTATTCCTTCCTCCCAGTATCTAGCAAGCGAATGCCCAGAAGTTTGAAAATTTGAAATAAGAAAACCTGACTGTGAGTCAATATAATGCCCAATTCACCTGACTTTCTTGATATGCTACTTATCTGATCCCTAATGAGACTATGAAAGTAAAGAGGTTTGTTTAAGGGCTCCATGATTACTAGTTTAACTGAGTCAAAGTTAATGCAGACACAATGTATCAGCAAACCATGAATCAAGTTTTGCAAGTTGAACTGAGGTCTAAAGAGCACTATAAAAGGGAAATGTCCTTCGACAATAAGAAAAGAGCTCGACCTGAGGGAGCTAGTATTGCACCAAGTGAAAAACCAACTTTAGCTCATAGTGCACCACCAAGTGGGTAGAAATAAAATTTTACTGGACCATCCTAGTTGCATAATGTCACTATCGAACTCTTGGTCATGACAAACATGAATATCAATCCCTGACTGATAAACACCAGCCTTTTATTCGTCTCTATTATTCACTACTACTTATTCTTGTTTTGATATTTCCCACTCTTATATATTTGAACTCATAAGGTTAATAGGGCAAACTTATAGACAAATAGAGAAACGTTGATTAAAAAAAACATGTTTTTATAATGTATAGAGGCATAGAACTGCCTAAACATGGCGTATGTTTATTTAAACTTTCATTCTACAAACTTTCGACAAGTACTTAACAAATATACTCTCCTAAAGACTCTCTAATGTGGTGGTGTTTACATTAGCAACAACTTCCATGAAGTTATCGCCCATCCTTACTTTTTAGAGGTGGGTTAATAATAATTTCTTAATAATCTAAGAAATCATTCAGATTGAGTTTAGAGCTCAATGACATAAATCCATATTTAGCTTATAAATTCATCAACACTTAACTAAACATATATATATTATATCTTTAAAAAGCATAACTTATACTAGAATTAACCAACACATCATAAAGACCCAAGGGATCAACCTTTGAGTAATATCACAATACATTTTGAATTGTCACGTTATAAGAAACCATGATTTTCTCATGGCCACAAGCCATTCTCATCAATCATTATATGTTTGGGTTACAGCACTATATTACTTTCTAGCATTTTACAGGATATAGTCATCATATAAGTTTATATCACATTGTCTTACCACATTAAATCTTCCTTCAGAATTTCTTAGAATAATAGTTATAAGTCATATTATTTGCACAACTTCAAGCTGTCAATAACCAAGTCATATATTCAAGTCATATTTTATCACATTTCAATGTATTTGAATAATAATTCCAATAAACAACATAATAAAGAAAAGCAATGTAAACCTCCTTGTTACTTCATTTCAGCTATAACCCGCACAAACCCTACCTTATCCCTCTGGCACCTACCTTCTGCCCCTCCACCATTTGGAATAAGCAGATCCAAGATCTGGTTCATTATTTCCCTCCATATCTCATCATTCTCATATCATTCATAACATTGTATATCATATTATGTCTTATATGCATAAGCAAGCTTTACGCTATATAATCACTTATAATGATTATAAATCTATCAACGATTATCACATATTATTCAATATCTTGTGTACATTATCGAATTTTATACATAATACCATTCATTGTAATTGCATTTTCATAATCATAGTCAGTCATCACTTGTCATCCCATATTTCATGGGGAATTTTCAAGTATCTCAATAGCATCATTTTCATCATGTTATCATGTTATCTATTATTCACATATATTTTATATCATCTTTATCACATATATCATATATTATTGCCATTATATATCACAAGCCAATTCTTAAAGAATATTTAAACTTAGACCTCAATCATAATTATATGGGTCCTATTATTATAACAAGTATCATGATCATTTTCCTATTATTCATATATAGAGCATCATTTCATTATTGTTTCAAATACACATTCTCTGTCACACTATCTTTATAACCATCTACATTACTTCCATAACATTTATGTATGAATAATTACTAGGTTAATTAGTATTAACTTGGAAATTACTTATTCAAGAATTCTCATCTATTTTATTTAACTTAATTGTATCTCATATAAGTTTAGATCCAAAGAAATAGAATAATTTTTAAAGAGAAAAAAGTTTCAATTGAAAAAAAGTGGAAAAATTCTACAGATACGATCAAAATTGCAAGAAAAATTGGGTTCAAATTCAAACAAAATCACAATTAGAATTGCTAAAGAAATTTGAGTAGAATCAAGAAAATTCAGTTGCAAAATGTGAGCTTGCTCACCAAATTTTAAAATTTTTTACGAAGTCTAAATTTAAACATGATCCAAATCACGATCAGAATTAAAAAATAGAGTAGGAAATATCAATTTGAATTGTACAAATTTAGTTCAAAATTTGAGTCAAATTGTAAGAACAAAAGTACCAGATTTTTGCGAGCATGATCACGAGTTTAGTTTAAAAAGTTACAATTCGACTTATAGAAGTAGATTTTATGTGAAAACTAAAAAAAAAAATAAGGAAAGCAACTTTTATTCAACCTTCTACTAAAAGTCCTTATTTAAATATGTTTTGAAAGTTTAAATAAGCTTATAACTTAACTACTTCCATAGCAAACCAAATAATATCTCAACAAATCCATTCAACCTCGAATTTGGCTACACAATAACTAAAAACTCATCCTATCAATTTACACCAACTAATTAACAAATCACAACTAAAAACATATCATAATTCACATGAAAGGTAAGGATTACTCCCTTTAACAACTGGGAACAAATAAATCAAATAAATCTCATAAAGGTTTTCAATATTCTTCAAGAACACAAAGGAGGAGTTTATTAGCTTTCAAATTTTTCAATAATTTTTTCTCTTCAACTAATCGTATTTGATTAAATTATAAGTTCATTTAATAGAAATAAGCTATATCTTATAGATTTAAGCTCCAAAACCATAAAAATCATATTGATTCATGAGTTGAATAGTGATATGAATAATGATAGTAGATTTCAAAACTTCATAACTTAACTTTACTCCATCCATTAACAAGATTTTCATGTCAAATTGAAGAGAAAGAAGAGAGGAATCAACTGTAAAAATATAAGAAATTTATATAGAAGGATGAAGGATCACCTAAAGAGAGAGAAAGTAAGCTTGTAGAGAGAGTATGAACTTGGAGAAGAAGCTAATGGGCTACATGAAGCAACAAAAAGTGGCTTCAAAGGGAGAGAGGGAACTAACTTTAGGAAGGCAAAAATCAAAAAAGAAGAAAATTTGAGTTAACTTCCCTTTTTCACTCATCTTGTCTTAAGCCATTTTTTCCCTATTTCCTTAACTTCAAATTCACAATTAACATACTCACTAAAAGCCAACATTGTGAGATTTTAACAAAAATTAGTTAAATTAGTTACCTTTATAACAACTATAAGTTTACACTTGTTGGGCACTCATAACCTTAGTTTCAATCTTTCTGAAGTTTTTCAAAAATTAAATTCTGAAGACATAAATTTTGCTCCATGAGCATCCAAATTGAGAACTTGCACTTTATGAATATTCCTATCATTCATAAAATCCTTTTCCACTATGTTTGAACTCTTTGTATCCCAAAATTTATAGTTTCAAATTTTTGAACTTTTCAAAGTTACCTTTTTCAAATTTTTATGAAAAGCCATTTTGTTATCAAAATTTATTTTAGAAAATTCAGAATATTACACATAATTTTTGAAAGAATTCAACTGTAAGGAGAAATGTGGGAAGTTAACCAGTTTCAACTAATTCTATTCCATTCTATGGAAGAAATGCATCCCAGAGTCAAGGAAATTTCAATGCTAACATGCCACGATGCAAGATCTGCAATATAAATCTCTATGGACCATGTAGAAAAGATTTAACTGGATGTTTTCGATGTAAACAATCAGGACATAGAGTGAGAGAATGCCCTATGAATGAAAATGCTTCTGGATATGGTGCAAATTACCAAGCTCAACCTTAAAATCAATCAGTAACATAATCTACATCTTCAGTGAGAGCACCAGCTGCATCTAGTAAGAATAAAAGAGAGGCAATCAAGGAAGAAATCCTAATAAAGTTACAGTGAGAGTTTACAATCTTACAAGACAAGAAGTCTAACCATTGAATGTTGTAGTCACAAGTACTTCAAAAATGCATGGTTTACAAGCTTTGATACTATTTGACCCTGAAGATACTCATTTATTTATTGTGAAGAAATTTTCCACTTTATTAAATAAACCTGATGAACTAATGATTACTGATGGAATCTCCATTGTAGTGATGAGTTTGGTTAGCAAAACCCTTTTATCCAACTCTTTGTTTAGAGATTATGTTATGACAATAGGAGATAAATAAGTATTTACTAACCGAGTCATGTATAATTGATTACAATATAATTCTAGGTATGAATTGGCTTTCTCAGCATCTTGCATGCATGAATTATTTTGATACGATGGTCACATTCCATGTGGATGAATCCTCTCTTATAGTATTTCAAGGAGAATGGGTAGCTGAGATAGCTAGTTTGATTTCAAATATGTAAGCTCAAAAATTGTTGAAAAAGGAATGCATAACTTATTTAGTCATGATGAAAGACCTAGATCAATCTGTTACAAATCTAAGTGAGGTCTTGGTGATACGAGAGTCCTTCAACATGTTTCCTAATGATTTGCTCAGATTGCCACTAGGTAGGAAAATCAGGTTTACTATTGATCTTGTACCTGGTACAGAATCTATTTCCATCCCTCCTTACCGAATCGCACAATCAGAATTAAAAGAGTTGAAAACTCAGCTACAAGAATTAATTGATGCATGCTTCATTTGTCTGAATACTTTATTATGGGGAGCACCAATGCTCTTTGTTAAAAAGAAAGATAGAATATTATAGTAGTGTATCAATTATCATCAATTAAATAAGGTGACTACTAAGAATAAATATCCTTTCCCTTTAACCGATGATTTGTTTAATTAGTTATAATGGGCAAAATATTTCCCCGTAAATAGATCTGAAATCAACGTATCATTAGCTAAAGATTCATGAAAAAAATGTGCCTAAGACTTCTTTTCATATGCATTATGAACATTATTAATTTCTCATAATGTTGTTTGGTTTGATGAATACACCAACTGCTTTTATAGACCTGATAAATCAAATTTTCAAACCATTTTTGGATAAATTCATGATTGTTTTTATTGATGATATCATGGTATACTCTAAAAGCAAGGAAGAACATGATCGACACTTGAGAATAATGTTGCAGACCCTACAAGAGCACAAGTTTTATGCAAAATTCTCTAAATGTGAATTTTGAGCGACCAATGTCAAGTTTCTCAGTCATGTTATGTTGTAAGAAGGGATATGTGTTGATCCTCAGAAAGTAAAAGCCATAGAGAAATGGCCTAGACATATGATGGTTACTAAAATTTGAAGTTTATTAGGATTAGCTGGATACTAAAGGAAATTCGTCAAAGATTTCTTCAAGATTTCTACACTATTGAACTAAGCTGACTCGAAAGGGAGTGCAATTTGAATGGACTCCTATATGTAAAGAAAGCTTTCAAAAGCTAAAGAGGTGTTTGATGACAACCCTAGTATTGACATTGCCATCTGGCTTAGGCGGCTATGTAGTGTATTGCAATGTTTGACGAATCGCACTTGGATGTGTGTTAATGTAAAATGGAAAAGTAATTGCATATGCATTACAACAACTAAAGAAATATAAGCAGAATTATCCTCCTCATGATTTGGAAATGGCAGTTGTAGGCTTTACTTTGAAGATATAGAGAAATGTAGAACTCCGATAGGTTGGTTTGAGCCCGAAAAGGCAAAGTTGTTAAGACCAGGTCTTGTAGCAGACACCATTGAGAAGGTGTAATTGATTTGTAATTGAATGAAGGTAGCTCAAGACAAATAGAAATCATATTCAAATAAGAGAAGAAAAGAACCAGAGTTTAAGATTGATAATCGAGTGTTTCTCAAGTTATCTTCTATGAATAAAGTCATGCATTTTGGTAAAAAGGGAAAATTGATGCTACAATATATAGAACTATTTCGAATTATCAAACGCATAGGAGTCATAGTGTATCAATTGGAATTGCCAGCTAATATGCAAGGAATCCACTTGATATTACATGTCTCTATGTTGAGAAATATGTTCTAGATGAGTCTTATAAAATTAAAGGAAGAATTGATTCAATTAGACACCAAACTGACTCATGAAGAGCATCCACTAACTATTCTCGATCACCAAGTTCAAAAGCTAAGATCAAGAGATGTTCCTATAGTCAAAGTTTTGTGGGGATAAACAATGAGCAAGAAGCTACATGAGCGTTAGAATCTAATATACAAAAAGTATCCCTGATTATTCGGTAGGGAACGTGTACAACAAATATTTAGTATAAGATGTTATTCATAACTATTAATTCATTTTATTTAACTTATGATCATTGTTCAAAATTCAAGGATGAATTCTATTAAGGGAGATGTTGACATCGGATTTTGGTTATGCTCCAAACTTCGGCCAACGGGGGGATTCTTTAGGATCTAAAGCCTATGTCTAGTTCAGATATGGTAGAACAGCAAAATAAGACAAATATGAAGGGAAGAGTGGAGAAGAAGACACAGTGCTTAACATGGTTCGGCTAAATCTGGATGGCACCGGACCCTACGTCCACGGCGGGTGTTCTATTAGTATGTTAGGAAATGACTTTAGCAAAGTTTCTCCTTATAGATTTGGCCTCTCCCCCTTCTCCTAATAATGCAATCTTGTTTATAGAGGAAAGGGGGCTTACAGGCATTAAATACAAGCTACAGTTGTATTACATCAAATCATAAATGGAAAAGATAATAAAAGATTACAGTTCGACTACTGCAGAATGTGGATTACAGGATGGGCCCCTTTTGTCGACTGTAGACTTGTCTGCCTGCACCTGTCGCTTAGCGCTGTTGGACCAAGCGAGGTACTGAGTATCCCGAGCAGGGATTCCTGGCTCGAGGTCATCATGGGAACCGCTGTAACGAGATGGCGGGTTTGAGTAGGACAGACGGCTGCTTGACAAGCTGGCCTGGCAATAGCCCTGCTACGTCACTGTCTCGCAAGGCAAGGCTTGCTTCGTGGGGCTGTGTAGGGACTGCTTTGTAGATCTCGAACTCCTCGCAAGCCTTCTTGGATCAGACTAATCTTTTTATATAACATAAGCCCCCCAACTCACAATTTGCTCTACTGGCTAGGAGTTAAGACTTTACAAACACCTCATTATCTTGGATCGTTGGCCTTAGGCAAATAATTGATTTGTCAATTCTTTAAGCTTCAACGATCTCGAAGTCACACTAGCGTTGAGCATTTAAGAGTGCCTCCGTACCTCAATGAGCACAAAGCTACACTGGATAAGTGAGTTTTTTTTTAACATCTCCACGTCTCAGCGAGCATGAAGCTATGCTGGATAAGTGAGTTTATTTTGAACGTCTCCACGTCTCAATGAGCACGAAGCTGTGCTAGATAAGTGAGTTTCTTTTGAATGTCTCCACGTCTCAGCGAGCACGAAGCTGCGCTGGATAAGTGAGTTTATTTTGAACATCTCCACTTCTCAGCGAGCACGAAGCTACGTTGGATAAGTGAGTTTATTTTGAACATCTCCACTTCTCAGCGAGCACGAAGTTGCACTGGATAAGTGAGTTTATTTTGAACATCTCCACGTCTCAGCGAGCACGAAGCTGTGCTGGATAAGTGTTCATCAATTTTTCTCTGGAATGAGCTCTGGGGGCCTTCAGCTAGACCAAAGGCCACAGTTGGCAGAAAAAATCCTTTGTGAAGTTTTAAGGAAATTGGCCGCACGAGAGCTGCGGATGCTGCTAACATTCGGAAGCAGAGGAGACAAAGTGAAAGACATTAAATTAATTGGCAAATAACTTTCAATAGAATCAAGGGAACGATAATTACATTTGCCCCAAAATTTAAAGTACAAAATCAAAATACAACTCGGACCGAGCCCCCCGGTTCCTAGTTGGTATTACGTTGAGAAGGTTAGGGGAGCTGTCCTGAGGGCTGTACCATGTACTCCCTTAGGCGTCCCTTTCTAATTAAGTCCTTGATCGCCTCTCTAAGGGCCCGATAATTTAATGTGCGGTGATTGGTCTCATTGTGAAAGGCGTAAAACTCTTCCTGATTTTTTCGTCTATAAGGGATTTTGGAGGGTGGGGCACCCCAAAATCTTCACTGTCCCTCTCTGCCATGAAGATCCTATCCTGAGAATCTGACAGGATGCTGAATTGTTCATAACAATTTGAATACTGGGGCTGCCAACCCTTAGGCTTTTTGGGCTTATTAGTCGCCCACTCAGCGGAAGGGTCTTCTTGATCCATGTCACTCCTCCTCTTGCCACGAGAGGAGTTGACCCTTTCATCCTTCTTGTTAGACTTTTTTGGGCCGAAGGTCTCTTCCCATGTGATCTACTTGGCAGCTCACTCATAGAACTCAGTGAGGTCCTTCATGAGGGACTTATACAGACTCTTGTACAGCTTTTTGTCTTTGTGAAGCCCCACAGAGATGGTGGCCAGCATGATTTCTTCATATGGATTCTCCACTGAATTAGCTTTGAGCCTGAATTTAGCGACATAGTCCTTCAGCGACTCATACTTGCACTGAAAGACCATAGTGAGGTGACAAGGGGGGACAAGCTGTCTCTTTAGTGCTCGATACTGACTAATGAACTTCTATTGACAGTCTTTCCAGCTACCAATTAAACGAGCTGGGAGGCTTCTTAACCAAGCTCGAGGCACACCTCCCAATATGGTTAGAAAAACACGACACTTAACCAAGGGTTCTGTTGTCTGCAAATCCATCTGAACATTGAATGCATCCAGATGATCATACGGGTCTGAGTTTCCATTATACAATGAAATCATTGGGACTTTAAGCTTGAAAGGGAGAGCTCAAACTTTGATCTCCTTGAAAAGTGGCGATCATTCCGTGCAACGAGATCGATCACCAGAAGCCAAGAGGCACTTTTCCAACTGAGCTATCTTCTAGATCAGCTCTCCAACTAGCGGGTCCTATACCCTACATAGTTGGCTAGGTGATTGTTGGGCGCTTTGGTCTCTGTCATCCTAGTTTGGATAACCTGTATGCTGGGTTTGCTGTTGCTGGAGGGCATTCACAGGCATTGGGGTTTTGGCTTGCCCTTGAGCATTTCACGCCAATGACGCGACTGCTTTAGTCAGCTCTCCCATCATGTGCTCAAGTTTCTCCTAACACTGGAGCTAGGTTTGCGATCCTTCGACGCCGTTGGTGGTGAAAGCTGGTGGCACAGAGCTGGGTGGGAGGCCACCTGTGACTACTTCGATGATGGGAGTAGTAGACGAATCCGTCGTTGAGACATAACCATATGAAGGATGGGGTTGTGTGTTTAAGGCTCTGGTGACTTTTCCCTTGACCATTGTAGCGGGAAATGAACCAAAAAAGGTGAGATCCCCATAGACAGCGCCAAAATGTTTATGTCAGATTTTGGTTACAACAGCGGGATTCTTCGGGATCTCAAGCTTATGTTCGGTTCAGATATGGTAGAACAACAAAATAAGACAAAGATGAAGGGAAGAGTGGAGAAGAAGACACAGTGCTTAACGTGGTTCGGCTAAATCCGGACAGCACCAAACCCTACGTCCACATCGGGTGTTCTATTAGTATGTTGGGAAATTACTTTAGCAGAGTTTTTACTTATAGATTTGGCCTCTCCCCTTTCTCATAATAATGCAATCCTATTTATAGAGAAAAGGGGGATTACAGGTATTAAATACAAGCTACAGTTGCGTTACATCAAACCATAAATGAAAAAGATAATAAAACACTACAATTCGGCTATTGCAGAATGTAGATTACGGGATGGGCCCCTTTTGTCAGTTGTAGACTTATCTGCCTGCGCCCATCGCTTGGCACTGTTGGATCAAGCGAGGTACTAGATATCCCGAGTGGGGATTCCTGGCTCGGGGTCATCGCGGGAACCGTTGTAACAAGATGGTGGGTTCGAGCAGGATAGACAACTGCTTAATGGGCTGGCCTGGCGATAATCCAGCTACGTCACTGTCTCGCAAAGCAAGGCTTGCTTCGCGGGGCTGTGTAGGGACTGCTTTGCCGGTCTCGGACTCCTCGCAAGCCTTCTTGGATCGAACCAATCTTTTCATATAACAGGAGAGAATTGTAATATCCAAAATTTCAAAAAAAATTAATTTTGATAATGAAATGGCTCTTTAGAGAATCCAAAAAGGTGCATTTGAAATTTTGTAAACTTTGAAATTGTAAATTCTAAGATACGAAGTGCTCAAATATAGTAGAAATAAATTATATAAATTTTAGAAATCTTCAAAAATTGAAATTTCCATTTCAAATGCTTATAGGATAAAATCTATGTTTTCGGGATTTAATTTTTAGAAAACTTCAGAGAAATCGAAACTAGGGCTATAGGTACCTAGCGAATGCAAAATTATTGTTGTTAAGAAAGTAATTAATTTGGTTACATTGTGCTAAAATTTCATAGCCGCTAGCAATTGATGAGAATGTTAAATTTGGACACGAAGTTGAGGGAATTGGTAAAGTCAATAAAGGAAAAGTTTGAAAGCTTATCAAAGAAGAAGTTAAAAGTAAAAGTTAACTTAAATTTTCCAATTTTATTCCTCAAAAGTCAGTTTCCTTTTCCTTTCCTACACCACCTCCTGTTGCATTTCATGCAACATTTTCAACTTTAACTTGAGAAGTAAGTTCTCTCTCTATACTATCTCTCTCCAAGTAAACACCTCATTCCTTCATGATAATTCTTCATATTTCTATTGTTAATTCCTCTCTTTTTCTTCCTCAAATTAGTACTAAAATCTTGTTAATTCATCAAGTATAATTTGAGTTATAAATTTTTTAATATAAAAGTTACTATTTATTTTCACTGTTCATCTCATTAACCCATATGAATTTATGATGTTTTTAGGGCTTAAATCTTCTATTTCTAGCTTATTTTTATGGAATGAAATCATAATATAATGGTATTTGACAACTTGATGAAAGAAGAACTCTTGAAAATCTAAGAATTTAATATGCCCTTCTTTCTTGTTCATAAAGAGCATTGAAGAACTTTGTTAGATCATTTTGATCTCTTTGTTCTAGGCAATTAGGTGAGTAATTCTTACCCTTTTTTGTAAATTATAAAGTAAATAATTGATTGTGGATCATTGAATTGTTGTTTATGCTAAGGAAAATGAGTATTATGTGGTCTTATATCATAGATTGAATTTGATAGAGTTGTTGATATAAATATAATTTTATGATTGGAAAAAGCTTGGTTTTATACTTAATTTCTTTATGATTAAAAGTTGGTTAAGATAACTTATGAAGCTTGGTTATGAAAATGAGAATTGTGCTTGTAGGAATGTGTATTTGCACTATAAAGATATATGAAACTGGACATGCGATTAAAATTGCAAGCCCAAAAACTTGAATTTGAGTAGAATTGCTAAAATCATATATGAATACTTTGATTTGACCTAAGAAATTTTAGTTCAAAATATGAGTCTGCTCACCTAAAATTGCAAAACCTTTAGAAGTCCAAAACTACATGCAATCTAAATTGTGATTAGGTTCGAAAATAGGGCTAAGAAAGGTCGGTTCAAATCATGCAGAATTAGTTCAATTTTCAATCCAAATTTTAATAGCCTAAATGCAAGCTTTTTTTCTACAAGCATGATAGAGAAATGAGTGTAAAAATGGGTGATTTGAATTGAGAACCCTAGAGGTGAAAACTATGTTGAAATATTTTTGATATACTATAAACTAATGATGTGTTGCATATAACTTTTTCTCTGTAGTTGTATAGATTATACGATTAGGTTTAAGAACTCAATTACTTATTAGTTTACTTAAGCCATGAAGTTTTTTCTTGTTGTGTTATTGCAAATGGTACATGTTAGGATAGTGATAATATAATAGGATGACTAGGTAAGTAGACTATTATTATTGTCTTGATTGATTTATAAATTTGGAAATGATTAAATGACTGAATGATTGATTAGCTGAGTATTAGCATTATATTGAATGTGTTATGAATTGAGTAATTAAGTTTGTAAATTAAATAATATGGATCCTAGAAAGTCTTTTCTTAGCTTCATATAAAAAAATTATACTCTTGAATATTATCCATAAAATTTAAGTAAAGAATAATATGGATAAATGATAACAAAATATTTTTACTCATTTAATTGTCCTCTCACTTAGCATTTTAAGGTCCAAAATGGCTTACTTTCAGTTGTGTTATTGCATATTTATGATTTTGTGTCAATTGGATCACTAGAAGAAATTCTGCATAATTTGGCTATTTTGAGCAGTTCCTATAATCTAGTCATAACTCGAGCTACACTTGTCCAATTAATGTGATTCTTATCTTGTAGGAAAGACATAGCTCTACAAAATTCATGAATACCTCTACGACTGAATCGCCTAATTGGATATCTGAAATTACAGTTAAATTCAAGACCAGAATATTGTCTTGGGTAACCTGACCTCTGAGTACTTATCATGCAATATCTAGAGTTATACAAGTCCAATTGAAGTCAAACTAAGCCCAAATATAAGCTAAGACACAACACTGCATTTCTTATGAAGACTTCTAGAGCTGAATGGATCATTATAGGTGTGAAAAATGAGCTGCAACATATAGATAGAATTGCTTCGAGTTGGGCCTCTGCTGAATTTGGTTTTAAGGCCCACAATTGGCATGGATCTTGAGCTCAATGGATCATCCTTTGCTCCAACTCACACTCAGCCAACTGGAGACTCGTAAGTTAGTGAAAAACTAGAAGAAGTAGTCTACATTGAGCATAAAACATGCAAGAAGAGTGGCAGCAAGTAACCAGACCAGCCATCATTGCCTACTCATTAAACTAGCAGCTAACTTCTCTTCTCTTTTCCCGGGCAGCAAAGTCTTTTTGTTTAGAGCTTTTAGTTCAGTTTTACAAGTAGTTTTAGAAGAGTTTTTAGTTTAGTTTTTCAGTAGTAGAGTAGGATGTTTTTCCTTCCTTTTCTTTGTATTTTCTGCCTTCCATGGAAGGCTAAACTTTGTAATCAGCATAAGGGATTGACAAGCTTGAACATTAATGTGGAGATCTTAACATTTCATTTTGCATTTAATTGTTGGTCATTTCTTTCCTATTTCCTCTCTGTTTTGCTATGAATATCTGAGTTGAATGGCTTTATTTGATTTAGATGTTATATGATTATTGCTTAATGATCAATTATAGGAAGAGGATAGGAAAAC
>JANHAO010008035.1:0-19696 GCA_026873985.1 Saraca asoca | reverse complement strand
AACACTTTTCAATTTAGCCCTTTTTCATTTTCAACTATTATTTTCAATTTTCCATTTTAATTTATTAATTTTCCGGGTATTACAACTAGTTTGTGAGAGAGAAAATACACAAGCATATTACTTGTATTGAGCATGTTTCCATGAATTGAATGCTCATGGATCCACTAACCAAAGGCTTAGTAATTAGAATGTATCATGATCATGTAATTAATGTAGGTTTGGTTAAGTCTTTTGATGTACTAGGTTAATAGGAATATTGTAGTTAATGTAATTACATCTGTTCCTTGTCTCGAGATATGAAATATTCATGATATTGTCATATATTATTATTTGTACACATTATTTTAGTACGACATGTTATTTGAGACATTTAAACCCGGTCTCACTATAGCTTTAAGAACATTAATTCTTGTTTGGCATCTTGAGCGAATGCTAAGACCATTGTGTGGAGATTTACAAATAATCATGTCTATTATTATGTAAATCTTGTTATGCACATCTTATGTTAAATTTTGGTCTAAGAGATGTAGGTGTGCAATGTGTATGATGCTAATGTCCATATCGGATATAATGTTTTGCACTGTTGGACACTTATGACCTTAATTTACACCTATGGATGTAATAGTGCCTTAACTTACTTTGGCATTTATTAAAATGGCCACAATTTCTGAATTATGTGGTCTAAGTGGGAGATTGTTAGAATTCTTTTCTTGTTGTGGATCTAATAATTTAGAATTATATAGAGTGTTAAAGTATAGTAACCTATTTGTGATGATAAAGGTTAGCTTTATTAGTGGCATTTAGACCTGAATTGAGGTATTGGTGAGGTTTTCCATTGGTGGGTCAGATCGCTACCTAATTCATTTTTTTATAGGGTCCTTGCTCCTAATATCCTATGCTACTGCATACTGCTTATCTATTTGCAGACTATCTCCCAAATTCTCCATGAAAGTTAGGGTGAAAAGGAGGAGTGACTTTTGTTATCTGAAATGCACATGTGATCATCTTGATTTCTATGAAATTGATCTACATGTAGGGCCATGATCAATTTAGGATTAGCAAATGGCATATTTTATTATCATGGATCAATTAGGAAATCTAGGTTGTTCATCTATCTAATCTTTTATATATAATTTGCATATAATTTTCATTTTTGTTTACATAATTTGATTGGTCATAATTTTACAAAAAGTTTATTAGATACTTGAGAAAATCGATGAGTTATGTGAATAGGGTTGGTTGTAGTTTAAATGGAGGGTTCGCTTATCAACTTATGTAGCAAACAACAAGCTTTGAAATTTAGAAAAGCATTTCATTTGTTTTGGTCCATTATGATTACATCATTTTGAATGATTATAATATCAGTATCCAAGGGAGATTATTTGTTTGCTTCCACAATTATATTCACTCTTTTTGTTCTCATATTTTTGTTTCTTCTTATCTTGGATAATGCACAAGCAAGGACATAAATGAGATTAACTGGACACTATTATATAATATTCTATGTTAGGTACTAAATTGTGTTGTATAAATTGTAATTCAATATTATATAGTAAGCAAAAATTATATTTTAGGGTATATTGATGGTCTTGGAGATTTTTTTGAGGAAGGCTTTGTGAAGGGTGCCCATGTTCCATATTATGATGGTAATTTTTAATACTAATAGTTGATTCACTATTGATTCAAAAGTTTTTGCAAAATTTCATTTTGTTGAAAGCCATTACTTGCTTGTATGTATGAAATGCCCTACAAGAAATTACTAATATTGGCATAAATTTTCAGGAAACATGTCTTAACATTTAGTGTATAAAATGCTTAGTTTTTTTATGTAATTAGAGAAATGAATTAGCAATGCATATGAAGAGCTTGAGAAGAAAGGAAATCAATTGGCTTCAAAAACAAGTAAATTATAGTCTATTTTATCTATCAAGCTTCTAAGGAGAATGTTGTAAAGGCTTCCTGTCATGAACTTGGGAACACTATCACCTTGATTACATATTCACCCATAGCTCAAGGTGAATTTGAATTCATTAATAAATATGTTTTTTTACATTCAGTACTTTAATATTTTATGCTTTGGTTTCCCCATTCATTATATGTCCTAAAATCAAATTACTATCAAATAATTGTTATGACAATTATAATATTTTATTGATACATTTTTCATATAAAATTTTTACATACTCTAGTATAATATTTTATTGATATGTTTTTTGCATATAATTTTTACATACTCTAGTTTAATATTTTATTAATATGTTTTTTTGTATATAATTATATATTGAAATTGTTATGACAGTTATAATATCAGACATTAGTACTTCATATCTTATGCAATTCTTTTAAAACAATAATCAAAATTTTTTTCCAAAAATTATTGTTGGAATTATGGTATAAAAATTATCCACTCATATGAGGAATGTGCATTATTTAGCAAGAACTGCCATATTCCAATTCCATACTTTTCCCTATCATTGTAATTGTTTTCTACTTATATTTTTTTCTTACTAAGATTGTTAACAACTTCTTCTAATGTATTAATTCACATTTGTTTTTATTTGAATTATTTATTTATAGTATATTTTGTTTCAACTCTCATTTTTTCATCTCCCATGCTTAGCTCAGGGCTACAACTAACGGATCAAAAAGCAAGACAACTTTGCTTTTCGAATAGGGATAGGAACACTTGCTACTTCCATGCTCTAGCAAATAGAATTTGAGCAAAAGATAGAATTTTGAGTATAATGGGGACAAAATTGAAGACAACAACCTCATTAAGTAAGTTGTGAAACATTTCAATATATTGCTCCAAGCTAGGAACTTTAATTTGGACTATATCTTAGTTTTCAGGCAACTTCCTATTCCAAGGCTGACAAATAGACAAAACTATCTTATTAAGGCCTTTTGCTTATAGTGAGGTGGGGGATGCAATTAAAAGTTCACACCTTGATACAATTCTAAGCCCAAATAGATTCACAGGAAAATTCTGTCAATAATATTGGAGTGTGGTCAGGAAATATGCTTTAAGCATGATCTTGTTGTTTCTTGATTAAGGCTTTCTTCTTAAGTCATTTAATGAAACTGTCATTTCCCTGATTCCAAGAGGTCAAATTCAAATTACTTTGGCTGATTGCAGACCTATTTAGTCTTTGTAATGTCATATATAAGCTTATTGCTAAAATTTTGGTCAAGAGACTTCAGTGTATTCTAGATAACATAATTCCAAAATGCTTTCTTAAAAGGTAGAGACATCCTTAATAATGTCATTATAGCCACTGAATTGATGTAGTATATGTAAAGGTATAATCTTAAAAGGTAGGGATGTGCTGCAATGAAATTAGATTTCTATAAAGCTTATGACATCATTTAATTGGACTTCATTCAATAGGTCTTAACTATTATAGATTTTCCTCCAAGTTAGGATCAAATTATCATGCAATGTGTGTCAACTATATCTTTAAAGGTCCATATTAATGGAAAAGATACTAAAAGGTTTTGGCCTTAGAATGGGCTTAGACAAGGTGATCCATTATCACCTAATCTCTTTATTTTGTGTGATAATATTCTATCAATCATGCTTGAACAAGTAAATATGAAGAGGGAAATTACAAGAATCAAACCTACTAGAAAGCCTCCTATCATCAATCACTTATTTTATGTAGATGATTTGCTCATTTTCTTTCTAGCAAATCTGAGTAGTTGTAAAGAAATCAAACATATATTTTAAATATTTGCTCAATGATCAGGTTTTAAAATGAATAAGAATAAAATATCATTAAGTTTATTAACAATACTCCTAGGAAATTTAGGACAATGCTAATTAGGAGCTTAAGAATCAAAGTGATTAAGAGGCTTGGCAAATATTTGGGCACTTTCATTGATGATTCTCAAGATAAAAAATAGATAGAAAAGGATATTTAAGAGAAAATTTACAAAAAGCTTCAAGGATGGAAAGCCAAATAGTTATCACAATTAGGTAGGTTGGTTCTTTGTAAAAGTGTGCTAAATTCCATCCTAAGTTGCCATAGAGGTACCACCCTACGATTACAATAATGCGTCAATAAAATTAAGTCCATTATTATTAAATTTTGGTGGCAAGGAAACTCTAAGAACCATAGTGTTCATCTAATTGTATGGGACAAGTTAACCAGACTAAAAGCCTTTTGAGGGGTTGGTCTTAGACAATTAACCCATTTCAACAAGGCCAAGTTTTGCAAATAGGTATAGAGAGTGATGTTAATCCATAGACTTTATTAGCTCAAGTGACCACTGGGAAGCATGGAAAAGGTGATGTTGAAGAAGATTTTAAGCCAAATCAAATTTATATTGGCAATGGAAAGGAGTTATCAATGCATCAAACATTATTAAAAATAATCTAAAGTGGCAAGTAGGAGATAGACAAAAGATCAAACTGAGAAGCAAATATTAGATGCCAGTTGCTAGCACACTTTTGGAAAATCAATTAGTAACTTAGAATCTCATGGACCAGAGATTTGGTAAATGGAATGTCAACAAGCTTATAACTGCTTTTCACCCAATAATCATATCTAGTATTAAAAAAATCCTTATTACTTCTTAATGTTTTTGTGCCCTTTGTAGTCTTCCAAAAAAAAATCTTTCCCTTTTTTCTGTGGGAATTCCAAACGTTGGCCTTTTTATTGGAAAGTCATCGTTCTCATGTATGGGTATAGCTTCTTAGAAATGAGTTTTGTTAATGGTAAAATTCGATCACCCCAAGTTCTGAACCCTAAGCTACAAAATAAATGTAAAAAGGGAGAAAGAGAGTGGGAGGAAGAACAGAGAGACACAAGAAGTTTTTAACGTGGTTTGACTAAAGTTAGTTTGACCCCTATGTCCATGACTTTTATTACTCTTTGTTGAGTGTTTTGTATTTGATGATTGCATATCCCATGTACAATGATTTCATCCCCTTTTATAATGGTTGGGGGTTACAGTTTGAATGTAAATCTATAATAGATAAGTATCTTGACTTGATTAGGAGATTAGGATAGATGGTTATAATAGACTCCTGCTAGAATAAGAGATTGGATGGACTTTCATGATGGCTAAGGACTCTTTCTGTGAGCTATGAGTTAGGCCTTACTTTCATGACCTGAGGTTACTGCTTTAACCCATGTTGACTAATGACCTTGATTTGTATTTAGTGACCGCGTGTCTTAGTTCGGTGGCCTTAATCCAAATGAGCTAGGCCTTTGTTAACTGATTTTGTCCATTGGGCTTTTACTAGCTTGTTTATGCAATTACAAATAATACCCATAACATTAGCCCCCAGCTCTCAGTGCGATCTGTAGATTAGGAGTTGTAGTTTGCTGGTAAAAGTTAGAGATCATGATTAGTCATGCCACTATTCCTTATTCTATCATTTTGTTTGCCTATGTTACTACTTCATTGAATGCGTGCTCTTTTTCATAACCATCAATGCAGTAACAACAAAGCCTTATTTTTCGTTGGACCATTGGATCGAGGGTAATTGATCAATCCTTCAATGAAGAGAACCCTTTCTTTCTTTTTAGAAATCCAATGCTTTATTTCTTGCTTCCTAGGGTTTAGTGACCTGGTGGGCTAATTGGTTGAGTTCCCTATATTTTTGATGATTTGGGTCTTAGGCATGGTGAGAGAGGCGTGTATGGCTTGCTACATAGGAATTCCTATGGACAATTCTTTTTTGAAGATTCTGGGAAGTTTTGTATAGATCTTAAATTATTTCCTCATGGTAGTGCTAGTAAGTTTAAATCTCTTGCTCTTTTGCAAGATAACCCAAATGTCTGGTTCCTCAAGATGCACTTGTAATGATGTAGTTAAGGGGCAAGCTCTTGTTTCAGGCACAAGATTAAGAAGTAGCTTGAGAGTGATCTGATGATCAAATGGTGTATGAATTGCTTCATTAGGGATTCAGTTTTTGAAAGTTAGCCTTCTAGGGCCATGGTGGCTATAGGCTTATTTTGATCTGTACTTTTGACATATTTATATTCACCTCATTAAATGAGGTTTTAATGAACTTCATGTAATATTTTCATTTTGTTCAAGCTTTTGTCAAGTTCTATGAATAGATTCAATGTATTTTTGTTTAGTTAAACTATGATGCATGAGTCAAGTGCCTAGGTAGGTCGTGCTATAGTGAGCTTGTTGCTCAGTGGGTAGCACGAATGTAGTGCCGAGTAGTAGGTCACATGTGGTGCCAAATAGTTAGTCACATGCAGTGCCAAAGAGTATGTCGTATGCGGTGCCAAATAGTGGGTCACATACAGTGCCAAATAGTAGGTTGCACATGGTGCCAAATAGTTGGTCACATGTGATGCCAAAGAGTAGGTCACATACGGTGCTGAAAAGTAGGTCACATGTGGTGCCAAATAGTAGGTCACATATAATGCCAAAGAGTAGGTCACATGCGGTGCCAAAGAGTAGGTCACATGCGGTGCCAAAGAATAGGTCACATGTGGTGCTGAATAGTTGGTCACATGCGGTGTCAAAGAGTGGGTCACATGCGATGCCAAATAATAGGTCACATGCGGTGCTAGAGAGTAGGTCATATGCTATGCCAAATAGTAAGTCACATACGATGCCAAAGAGTAGGTCACATGTGGTGCCAAATAGTTGGTCACATTAAGTGCCAAAAAGTAGGTCACATATGGTGTTGAATAATTGGTCACATGCGGTGCCAAAGAGTAGGTTGCATGCGGTGCTGAATAGTAGGTCGCATATGATGCTAGAGAGTAGGTCTTATGCAATGCCGAATAGTAGGTTGCATAGGCTGCCAAAGAATAGGTCGCATATGGTGCCAAATGGTAGGTCGCATATGATGCCAAATTTTTGTAAGCACGTCAAGTTGACCACCCCTTCTGGATTTAGGAGGTCAAGTGCTTGCTTCCAGGTAGGCCACTTTTGATTATAGTACTTTGTTGAAAATTCATTCAAGAGTTAATGAACAACCATAAGAACTAAAAAGAATATTGCAAGGTCAGACAATCAAACTCAAGCTTATTGATAATATGGGTGGAGATGTTTAGCATTCCGAGCTCGAGGGAACTCAACTCCACTCATGTCTGTCATATGGTAAGATCCATTTCCCAAATCTTCTTTGATCATGTATGGTCCTTCCTAGTTCAAACCTAGTGTCTCGTCACTGGCCTTGCGAGCTCTAGGGAGGATGAGGTGTGGCACAAGTTCTCCGGTTCTATAATGCCAAACTTAGACTTTCCTATTGTAATATATTGCAACCTGTTGCTGATAAGTAGCAACTTTGAGGTGGGCTATTCCTTTTGTCTCTTCTGCGAGGATGAGGTTTGTAGCAAGTAGCTAATTGTTATGCGCTAGATTGAAAGTAGCTCTCTATTGTGAAGTTACTTCAAGTTTAATTGGGATTATGGCTTTAGATCCATATACCATTGAGAAGGGAGTTTCTCCTATGGTGCTTGAAGCTATGGTTCTATAAGCCCAAATTACCTTCTACAACTTGTCTACATATGTTCCCTTCCTAGCCTTCAACCTCTTCTTTAGGACCTATTTAATAATCTTGTTCATAGCCTCAACTTGTCCATTGGCTTGAGGATGGTCTACAGTTGAAAAACTCTTTATGATTTTAAGATCATCACAGAATCTGAGGAATTGCTCACTATTGAATTGGGTCATATTATTGGTCATGATCTATAGAGGGACTCCAAACCTGCAAATAATATTAGCCCATGCAAAATTTTCAATCTTTGCAAAAGAGATTTGTGGTAGTTCCTTTGCCTCTACCCACTTAGTGAAATAGTCAACAGTGACTATTGAATATTTACGCTTCCCGCAGCCTATCAGGAGTGGTCGAATTAGGTCCATGCCCTATATCGTGAAGGGCCAAGGACTGACCATATGTTGCAGATAGGCTGGCGAAGCTCATGGGACCTTGGTGAATCTCTAACACTTGTCACACTTCCTAGTGAGGTTGATAGTGTCCTGTTTTATTGTAGGCCAATAAAATTCCTATCGGAGTGCCTTGTGAGCTAATGACAGCCCCCCCAGCATGGTTCCTGCAATGGCTAGCATGAATATCCTTCAGGACAATGTCATAGTCATGACCATTTATGCACCTTAGGAGTAAGGTTGAGAACCCTTTCTTATATAGCATGTCATTGTAGATGCAATACCTAGCTGCTCGAGCTCGCAATCAATGAGCTTTTATATTATCTTGTGGCAGTTTGTTATCTTGTAAGTAATCTAAGATTGGACTCATCCATGAGTTCTATGCCATAACAATTGCCATTATGGCACCCTTCTACTCCGTGCTTGGTGATGGAAGGAACTCTATTGGGATTGCTCCTAAAAAATCTAAATCTTTGGTTATGGCCAAGCAAGTTAATGCATCTGCATGCATGTTTTGAGCTTGTGGGATCTGATTGATCTCATATTGCTAGAAAGATCCAAGTAGTTCTAAACCTTTTGAAGGTAGATAACCATTTTTAACCCCCTTGTCTGGTATTCACCCCGCATGTGGCAAACTATAAGTTGGGAATCACTAAATATTTTTAAGTTTTCGACTCGCATTTCCTTTGCCAGATGGAGCCCTACTAATAATGCTTCATATCTAGCTTTGTTATTTGTGGCTTCAAAATTGAATCTTAGTGCACAAAGGATTTTATGTCCCTCAGGGCTGATCGGAAGCACCCTTACCCCAACCTTCTATTCGGTTGATGACCCATTGACATACAATTCCTAGTATGGAGCCTCTAAAGCCTCTATTTTTTGTTCTACATGCCCTGTGAACTCTACAATGAAGTCCACTAAAGCTTGCCCCTTGATTACTGGCCTGAGCTTGTACTTAAGGTCAAATTGGGCTAGCTCGATTGCCCACTTCAACAGATGACCTAGGGTATCAGTCTTTTGTAAGATCTGCCTAAGTGGGAACTGTGTGAGCACTTCTATGGCATATGCTTGAAAATATGGTCATAGCTTCCTCGATGTGACCGCAAGGCAGTAGGCAAGTTTCTCCATTGGCAAGTACCTTGTTTTAGCATCTAGTAACCTCTTGCTTACATAATAGACTGAGAACTGTGCTCCTCCTTCTTCCCATACTAGTTCTGCACTGAGAGCATGTTGGGATATCCCCAAGTAAATAATGAACTTCTCACCTTCCCTTAGTTTGGATAAAAGAGGAGCTCAGTCTATATATTGCTTTGGTTGTTGGAAAATGAACTCGTATTATTCTGTCCACTCAAATTATTTCACCTTCTTCATCACATCAAAGAATAGGATGCAGTTGTCCGTTACTTTGAAGATGAATCTGTTAAGCGCTATAACTTGGCCATTATGGCTCTGTACATCCTTGATTCCAATAAGGGATCTCATATCAGTAAGTACTCTAATTTTCTTCGGATTCACCTTAATTCCCTTGTTGTTGACCAAGAATCCAAGGAACTTCCTCCTTCTTATGGATTTTAGAGAGCTTCTTTTTATGCAGCGACCCCAACCTACTCTCATGAGCCTTGGGCTTGTGCCTGAGTCAATGCCCTAATCGCCTCAGCCAACTCTCCCACTATTTTCTCTAGTGTCTTGTGATGCTGATGCCATGATTGTATTCTATTAATGATATCAGGTTGGTGTGAGGCTACTAGTGGCATGTCAATAGCAACATCTATAGTGGGGATGATAGAAGTACCTGTATGGAGAATTGGATCCTCTTGACATTCCATATGACCATCTAGTTGGGCAATTGCAACATTTGAACTTCTGGTGGTTCTTCCTCTAGCCATCAGAAAATAACAGTGAATACAATTTAGGGCCCTCCTTCTAGCACCAAAATGTTGACAATAAAATCCAATCAACCTAAGTCTAAACCCTAAGTTGTAGAATGAATGTAAAAAAGGAGAAAGAGAAAGAGAAAGGAAGAACAAAGAGACACTAGAAGTTTTTAACATGGTTTGGCTAAAGTTAGTTTTATCCCTACATCCATGGCTTTTATTACTCTTTGCTAAGTGCTTTGTATTTGATAATTGTATATCCCATTTACAATGATTTCAGTCCCTTTTAGAATGGTTGGGGGATATAGTTTGAATGTAAATTTATAATCGATAAGTATTATGACTTGATTAGGATTACATAGTAGATTAGGATAGACAGTTATAGCAGGCTCCTACCAAAATAGGAGACTAGATGGACTTTCCCAATGGCTAAGGACACTTTCCATGAGTTGCAAGTTAGGCCTTGCTTTCATGACCTAAGGTTGCTGCTTTAACCCGTGCTGACCAGTGACCTTGGCTCGTATTTGGCGACCTGGTGTCTTAGTTTGGTGGCTTTAATCCAAATGAGTTGAGCATTTATTAGTTAAGTCTATTCGCTGGGCTTTTACCAACCTGTTTATGTTGCTACAAATAATACCCACAACAAGTTCTTTGTTTCTTACTCACATTGCTTTTATCATGTTATTGTCTCTTTTCTTAATTTCATTTTTTTCTGGTGGTTTTCTTTTCTGAAGGATGCTCAAGCATGAGTGGTTTGAGCTCTACTTCTTCTAATTGTCTTCCTTTGATTAGACATTGTTATAATTAAAATTCCTTAGAAACTTATAATCAAAGTTCTGAAGCACATTCACCAAGGCCCAATATTTCTTGATTGACAATGGGCAATAGGTTAATTTAAATGGCACAAAGTAATTCAAGATTAAAAATGGATAACGATACGTTGAATTAGGTTGACACGAAGGTAATGGAAATGGAGATTTCTCCTTCATGGTCATACCCATGAACACTTGAGGGTTTCTTCAAAGAAGGGAATTATCTTGAAGATTGTCCCTCAATGATTTTTGAGGTTGCACACAAAGAAGATATGTATGTAGCTTTGAATCTAATCATTATTTCATTTTTTATGGTTGTTGTGTTCAGATGTTAGGGGTGTGACTCCCTTTTATTCACTTTCAGCAGTCTATTCTTAGGGAAATGAATGTATGCCTTCTTACCAACATATAATTCTTGGGCTCTGTTAGAAGCTTTTGAAACTATTTACTGAGAGATCAAAGATGTTGATTTTGCACTGACTAGCAAACTCTTTCTCTATTTCTTCACTTATTACCTTAAGAAGCAAGGATCTTGGATACATTTTGCATAAAAATTGAGAAGAATACTATTTAAGAACCTATTCACTAGCACTGACCATTGGAAGAACTCCTTTTTTAGAGTTAGGGCAAGGGAGGGATTTCCATGTTAAAAAGATGATTGTGATAGGTTCCTTTTTCTAGTGATTTGGTCTCCCTTAATGCCATCTCCTAGCAAGGCTTTTCCACAAGGCTGTAACTTGGCTTATCAATTTGTAATCCAAAAACTTGAGCAAATGTGCCCCTAGATCTAAAGACTACACTAAGTTCATATTTTTCTTTTACTGCTTATCATGTTCCATTTTTTGTTTTATTAACTAGAATTTCATTCTCCCAAACCTTTATCTCAAGAGTATGTCAAGCTTTGACCAATCAAAGCATAGCTACTCAAAGAAGGATTACAAATCTTCTAGTTAACTACAATCCATTGATCATGTTATTGATGATACTTGAAAGTGTATTCAAGAAGGTAATTACAAAGGATCCCTAAATTGTTTACCATCTGATTGAGATAAGGTCGATCGCTCAAAGGATATGAAGTCTTCTAAAAAGAAATTGAATGAACTACCCCTCCTCTAGAACCTATGGATGAAAGCCATTTTAAAGATTTAGGGTTTGCATCCAGCCTTGAGATTTCTTGAAAATTTTATGAAAGCTACAAAATGCCTCTGGTGAATCTTCATAAAATCCTTACAGCTTATGTTCATTTGGGCATTGAAAGTATTGTTTTTTTGGATTCATTTTTCTACATAGGGGTTAATTTTATGCAAATGGAAAAAAACCAAATCTTTTTGGATAAGGATAAGAAGATGCTTAGTCACAAGATAGAAAGGCCTAAATTGCTCAAGTTTGTAGATATTTAATTAGTAATCATCTTGTTAGGGTGCCAACTTGCTTACTTTTAAAGAGAAGATTCATTAACTAAGAAGTTTTTATGAAGAAGCTAAAGACAAGAATCTTGATAAATGGTTAAAAGCAACCATTGATAATGATCATAAAAAAAGGTTACTATTAGGGAAAGCACAATAAAGACCATGTCAACTAACATAGAGGTTATGAAATCTTAGTTAAAACATTTAGAGCAAGAAGCCAAGTTTGTAAGTTAGATGTAGAAAATGCATAACAAGAGGTTGCCAGCGTTAAATTAGATCTTCAAGTTTTAAAATAAATATGTCAAAGCAAGTAAAAAGATAGATGATTAAACTAAAAAGAAATGACCATACTGAAATAAATATCTGAGAAGTTGGAAGATGCCAAAATGCTTACAACCATTGGATTTGTAGACAGATATAACTTGGCATTAGATTAGGTCTATGTTTTGAGTCCAAAGTTATATTTTTCTATACTTAATATTAAGAAAAAGGTTGCTGATTTGATGAAAGAGCTATGGATGTCATATACTACTCAGCTAAAAAACATAACATTTCTAATTCTATATGTAAAAAATGAGTAAAAATATGTCATGGTACCATTTGTTGTTTCATTTTTTATTACCCCATTGTGCTTTTCATGATTTGTGCATAGTCTTTAGTTGCTTTGATTAGTTGGTTTTCTCTGTTAAAAAAGTTGAATGTTGTTTTGTCTCATTTGATATCTTGATTAAATTTTGAGCTTTGTTTGGAAACATTATGCTTGATCTACTTTGAGAGGAAATTATGCTCGACAATAGTTTGTGGCAAATTTTAATCAAACTATACTCAATTGCTTTAAGAGCCAATTATGCTAGATGGAAGCCTATGCCAAGTTTTGAGCAAATTATGTTTGATCACTTTAAAAGCAAGTTATGCTTGATGACAGCCTATGCCAAGTTTTAAGCAAATAATGCTTAATGGCAACTTGTGCCAAGTTTTGAGCAAATTATGCTATATCACTTTATGAGATCACCATGCTATATCACTTTAAGAGATCACTTATGCTTCATTTGGAATTAATTTTTCTAGGATTGATTTCATTTCATTTCATTTATAAATGAATTTTATTATTTGGAAACTATGTCAAAAATAATAATTTTAATTCATTTGTAAATGAATTCTTTTGTTTAAGATATATTGAAAAATGCATGACATTCAATTAAAAAATAGATTTTGTTGGTATCATGGTAAATAAAATGCTAGAATATAACATTGTTTTAGACAAAATGAAATGAATTGTACTGAAATCCTTGATAAATTTAATAGATTTCATAATGGCACAAATGTAAGTAAAATAGGAACTATAAATGAAATGAATTGAAATGAAATCCCTTTTAACTTAAATCCAAATACCATTTAAAAAGAAATTTATTTCAAAATGAAATGAAATATAGTTTTTAATCATTCCAAACAAGGGGTTAAGAAAAGAAGAAATCCATTTTATTCATCCATATAATGGGAAGAAAGATTTTGATTACAAGACTTCTTGGAACTAAAACATGGTGATTATTACCCCCAAAACCAATTGTTTTCTTTAGTGGATCATTCAACCAACCAGATGTGATAGTCACGTAGATGAGCAACATTCTTAAATTTGGGTAATTGTTGTCCCTCGATCATTTCTACATGATAGGCACCATTTCCCAAGTTTCTTATTGACCTGTAAGGCCCTTCCCATTTTATAGCCAACTTTTCATCAAAAATTTCCTTTTGAAGATTTTTAGCTTTTCTGAAAACTAGGGAGCCTTCTTGGAATTCTCAAAGTTTGACTTTGAAATTTCTAAATCTATCAACTCTTGCTTTGTAGGCTACTGACTTGATATAAACAATCTCCTTGTCAGCTTGGAAGAGATCTAACCCTTTCCTCAGAAGCCTATTGTTCGTATTGCTTCCAAACCCTTCTTGCCATTTAAAAGGCTATATGATTTCAACCAAGATCAATGCCTCATGGCCATAAGTGAGATAAAAAGGAGTTTCCTTTGTTAAGGTCTACTCAGTTATTTTATATGACCATAAAACATTTAACAATTCATTAACCTACATGCATTTAGATTGCTCCAATTTTTCTTTAATCCTTCCAATATAATTCTACTGTTTATTTCCACCTATTAATTTGTCTAGGGGTGTTCCAAAGAAGTAAATTTTTTATCTATTCAAAGATCTTGACAATACTTTTGAAAGATTTCAATAGTAAACTGTGTTCTATTGTCACTAATCAATGCCTTAGGCATACCAAACCTACAAACAATATTTTTCCATACAAACTTTTGTGTACAATGTGCAGTGATGACAATTAGTGATTTAGCTTCTATCCATTTGGTGAAGTAATCTATCACTATAATTAGATATTTTAATTGCCTTGGGGGGGTTGGAAAAGGATCCAGAAAGTCAATCCCCTATTATACAAATGACCATGGAGAAAAGATCATTCTTTGCTTAGTTGGAGGCTACTGAGGAATAATTGTGAATTTTCTTTTTTACACTAGTCACAACTCTTTGCCACATTTTGAGCATCCTACTTCATTGTGGGCCAACAATACCATGATCATAAGTGGCATGACTTCTGCACATCCCCTAATGCTATTCCTATAGGACATAATTTCCTTCACCATGATGTAGGCATTGTAGGACAGGTATAGAAAAACCTTTTGTAGAGTTGATCATTTTCTAATTAAAAATGAGTTGTATATTTTCTTATTTTCTCTGCTTCCAGTGGATTATCATCAATCGGCTTTCCTCGTAAATATGAGATAATGAGATCCCTCCATGAAAGTGACCGATAAACCATCATGACTTCTCCTTGGTTTATACTTGGCTCTAACAAAGTATCTTGTAATCAACTCCTGTTACCTATAAGAGTTTTTGTATTGGTGAGTTTAGATAATATGTCCACTTGGTCATTTTTTGATCTTTGGATTTGCTTTAACTTAAAATGAGTGAACATCTTAATCAATTTTTTGGCCTTCTTTGTATATTTTATCAAATATAGGACTTTTGTTTTGTATGTTCCATTTAACTACCCAACCATAAGCTGAGATACACTTAATGCCTTTATTGCTTCACCCCTAACTCAACCACCACTTTGAGGCCTTAATGCTTCATATTTGGCTTGGTTATTGGTAGTTTGAAATTTGAATTTGAAGGCACATTCAATTGTAATCCTATCGATTCCTTCCAAGATTACCCTTGCACCTCTTCCTTTCTTGTTTGAAGATTTGTCTATGAATAATGTCCAAACAAATAGTGATTGATCTTCTATACCTTTAGGTGAATCCTTGGTCTTCTCCATGATGAAGTCTATTAACACTTGAGCATTAATAACTCTTCTTGACTCAAATTTGATTCTATACTTAATGAGTTCTATTGACCATGCCATTAGGTGACCTACTAAATTAGGCTTCCAAAGGATTTGCATGATTGGCTAGTCGGTATAAATGATCACCTGATGGGTTTGAATATACTATTTTAATTTCCTTGAGGTTATGAGCAAGGCATACCCCAACTTTTCAATATATTGGTCATGCAACTTGGCCCCATGAAGAACTTTACTTGTAAAGTAAATCATTTTCTGAAGATCTTTTTATTCTCTGCTTAAAACTAAACTAATCACTTCTTTTATTGCTACTAGGTAAAGATAGAGTTTTTCTCCTAGTTCTAGCTTTGATAGGATTGATGGATTTTCCAAATAATTCTTTAAATCTGCAAAAGCTTGCTCATAGTGATCATCTTATGTGAACTCTTTAGATCTCTTCATAATTTTATAAAAGGGGAGGCATTTATCTACCAACCTAGACTTGTATCGAGATAGGGATACAATTTGAGTATTTAGTCATTGCATTTTTTTTCACGTTGGTTGAATTCTTCATTTCTATAAAAGCTTTGCACTTTGCTGCATTCACTTGAATTCCTTGTTCAGTCAACATAAGACCTGAGAATTTTCTTATAGTCATATTAAAAGCACATTTACTGGAGTTAATTCTTAAATTGTTCCATCGTATTACCTGAAAGATTTCTTCTAGATTCGCTAAATATTTGTGGTAGCTAGTATGTTTAATGAGCATGTCATCAACACACACCTCCAAGTTCCTTCCAATTTGACCCTTAAAGATTTTGTTCACCATTCTGTAATATGTTGCACTAGAATTTTTTTAACATAAAAAGCATTACATTATAGCAAAATATGTCATCATCCGTGATTAAAATTGTCTTCTCCTAATCCTCTATCCATATCAGAATTTGGTTATAGCCCAAAAATGCATTACAAAAATTGAAAATAACAAAGTTATAAGCTCTATCAACCAATTTGTCAATATTATGAAAAGTATATGTATCTTTCAAACATGCCTTGTTAAAATCCTTGAAGTCAACACAAATCCTCCAATTTCCATTAGCCTTTTTAACCATAACTACATTTGATAGCCTCATAGTATGATAGATTTCCCTTATAAAACAAGCTTGCAATAGCTTATCAACCTTAATTGTAATGGCCTTGATCATTTTGGCCTAGATTTTCAATTCTTTTGTTGAACCTGACAAACTAAAAGGTCAATGGCCAACCTATAGTATGCAATTTAATGGAAATACCTAACATATGAGTTGTTATCCAAGCAAACACTTCAACATTATCTTTAAGAATTCTAATAAGCTCTGGCTTGAAATCAATCAGTAGATTTGCCTCAATCTTAATGACTCATTCATCATCCAAGTATAATATTCTTATCTTTTCAAGATTAGTCTTGGGTTTTCGATTTCTCCCAATTCCATCAATCCTTGGATCAACAATTCAAGCGAAATTGCCTTGCCTTTCACCTTATCATCCTTTTGATTTTGATTTGTTGCCTAACTTTTCATTGTGCCTTGGACTTTTTCAATTGTCAATTGTTCTTCCAAACTATTCATATTGCATTGTTGGGCTATTTGCTGATTGGCTAGAATTTGAACTATTTCATTCACCAAGGAAAATTTCATCAACAAATGGGGCAAAGAAATGATAGCTTGTATTGCATTCAAATATGATCAACTAAAAATGGCACTATATGCCTTATTGGATATGCCGACTATTAAAAATTTTACCTTAATGTCAGAGGTTTGTGACAAAACTCCAACAGAAACACATAGCATGATCGAGCCTATAATTGGTATTAGTTCTCTTGAAAAATCAATTATACCACCACAAGAATCATTCCAATTTTTAGGTGAAAGATTAAGTTGTTTCACTATGTTGAGACACAAGATATTGCCTAAACTTCCTTGATCAACCAGTATTCTCTTAATCACATAATTATGAATAGTAATTGTAATTACCATGGATCATCGTGATCGCAATCAAACTCAAGGTGAAAATCATTTTCACCAAAAGAAATAATGAAATCTGATTCAAACTTTCATCACTTATAGTTTTGATTAGTTCAATGTTCTTCAAGAGAATGTAATTGATCTTGTTTATGCAAGCTTATAATTTTGACTGGTGTTCAATTGAGCATCAAAATAGCTTATGAGAGAGAAATGCTCTACCTCCGATTTTCATTATTCATCATACTATGTATTGAATTGAAATAATAATTGTGTTCACAATCTGCTTCAAGAAGGTAGAAAATAGTTACAATGGAAGTTATAGATTGTGAATGAAGTGAAAATAGAAGGCATATATCTAGAACTCTGAAAATGAAATAAAATTTTTTTAATTAACATGAGGATTATAGAGATTTGATGAAATCTATAAGTGACTAAACTTTCAAGTAGCAACAATTGAGATGAAATCAACATTTAACGATTGTAAAATTAAAAGTGATAATAATGTGAAAATTAAGAGCAAATCTAAAATAGAGTATAGATTTTGCATAGGTAATCAAACCATAGATGGTGCTAATTGATAAACACTTCAATCTCCAGTGGCTAAACGTGGTGTTGAAACTCACCTGCACAAAGGCTTGAGTGGTGGAGACTACCAAATTAAAGCCCTTCTGATGCTAAAGTTAGTGACAATTCAAATGAGAACGAAGTGTTCAATAATATAAATTAAACTTATACCTTTCTATGTATAAATGTGTGTGCAGAAGGGTAAAAGAGTTTTCTACCCAACCGGAGCCCTTAGTTAAGTTGTTGAATTGGGCTTTAGGTTTCAATTGTTTGGTTAATTTACTAGGCCACTGGCCTTATGTTTCTCAATAATTGTTGACCCTCAACCAACCAAATGCTAGGAAAGGAAATCATAAACAATATGCTTACATTCCCTAATTGAACCAAACAAACCAAAAAGTAACTATTATCATTACCCTTACTTTTGTTTATTTGATTCCATTTCCACATGTTGAACCAAAAGTCCCCTTTAAGGTAAAACAAAGAGGGAAGACTTGGAGGTGACTTAAACAAAATGAAAAAACTTGAGGAGGTCTTTCATAGAAAGATAGGGATAGTGAGGAAAAAGGGGAAATTAATTATGAAATAAGGTGACAAGAGTGTTCTTACTTTTAGGACAAATTAATTTTAGAAAAAAATACTTTTAGTTCTCATAAATTGACTAGAATAAATATGCAAAAATTTTAAAATTTCAATAATTAAAATTTCAGATATATTTAATACTTATTAAATACTCAAGTGCAATCAAAATAACATTTTAAAAACGTTTTCATAAATTATAGAGTCCAATTAAAAGAAATTTCAATAATATTTTATAAAGCTCAAGAAAAAGATTCTTTCCATAAAATAAATTAAATATTTATTTATTACTCGAAATAATAATATGCCAAATCACTTAATTCCGTATATACTTTATTTATCCTTGCGGAGCAATTGTAAAACTCCATGTGCACAATGTGTTAAAACACTGGAGATTTAATTTTTCTCCAATAACATATATCTTGTTTTTGCAAAACTTCATTTGCAAACTTTGTGCACACGTGCTAAATAAAATAGTTAGTAAATTAATTCACAATTTTTTTAAAAATTATGAAGTTACTTATTATCAATTAAAATCACATGCTAAAGCACCTTTTTGAAATACACGTTTATAATTTTATACGTATGAATTCAAAATATTTTTGAGCAATACCATTAATAGAAAGAATATATAGAAGTTCACTCAAAAAAATTTTGGGCATTACAATCAATGAATTGGAATACTTATTTAACATCCCAATGACCCATAATCATGCTAGGCTTGTGATACTTTTGAAGATGACCTTTTAAGGATTACATGTATTTGTTCCATATTGAAGTAGATTTGATTTGGATACAACGAAGATAGAAAAAAGAGTTTATTGTAGGACAAGGCAACCCACACTTGAAAAGGTGGTGAATTGGGTGTTTTGAAAACTTATAGAATTTTTAGTTTTTCTTTTAAATCTCTTAATTTTGGAAAGTCATAGGATAGTTTTAATACAAACAAACCTGTCGGTCCCAATTAAAATGATTAAAGAATGATTAAAGAATGCGGAAAGAGAATGGATCTTGCCCTTATCTCGTTGGAGAATAGTATACACCAGTATCTGATTTAAATTTTATTGAATTTTCATGTAAAAGAATGAGAGAAAGAGAGAGAGAGAGAGAGATTTTGCAGCAAATATGAATAAAGGTCAATTTGCAGAAATTAGAATAGTGTAGATAAAAGCAAAAAGATGAAGACCAATCTTTTAAAGTGGTTCAACTTGAATTGAAACCGCAATTCAAGTCTACTCCACTTGATCTTTCTCAACTGAAA
>JANHAO010008034.1:0-19617 GCA_026873985.1 Saraca asoca | reverse complement strand
ATAAATAACCTCATATAATATCAAATCAATACAGAGAGTACAGTCATAGATACAATAGAGCTTAATCCCAATTGGCTCTAGGGCACCTATCTTAGACTAACACCATAGACGTAGGGGTCAAACCAACTTTAGCCAAACCATATTAAAAACTTTTAGTATCTCCCTGTTCTTCCTCTCTCTTTCTCTTTTTCTTTTTACATTCAATTTGTAGTTTAGGGTCCTGAACTTAGGTTAACAGGATTTGACCGTCAATATTTTGGCGCTAGAAGGGGGTCCTAAATTGCATTCCCCTTGACTTTTTTCGATGGCTAGAGAAAGAACTACTAGGAGTTTAGATGCCACAGTTGACCAGCCTAATGGTTATATGAAATAAAAAAGGGATCTAATCCTTCTCGTGGCAAGCACTTCTACCATCCCTACCGCAGATGTTGTTGTCAACATGCCCCCAGTGGCCTCACACCAACCTGATATTATTGATGGGATACAAGCATGGCATCAGCATTATGAAGTGCTATAGAAAATAATAGGAAAGTTAGCTAAAACGGTTAGGGCATTGACTTAGGCACAAGCCCAAGGCTCATAAGAGAAGGTGGGGGACACTACACAGAAAGAAGCTCTCCAACAGCCATGAGAAGGAGCTTAGGAAGAGAGACCAACTAGAGAAGTACTTCAGCACACTTATTCAACTTGTTCTACCAATTCACGACCAAGGTTGGAGGTCCATCGAGCTTGTGAGGGTGATGAAGGAGATCATCAATGATATGGGGATTTATGTCGAGTTGAAGGTTCAAATAAGACCAATCGGAGACATTTGTCAGATCAAAGCTCACCAGGTCACGAGCAGAGGAAGCACAGGACCTTGGATCAGCATTTCCATAACAAAAAAAGGAGCTAGCCATCTTCCAGACATCGGTCTGAGGCTTAGGACCATATGGTAGAGGAGTTACTTTAGAGGGTAGAGCAATTAGAATAACATCCTTGGGCTCAGGATAGCCAAGACTAATATGAGGAGAGGACCTTATTTATTAAAGAAATAGAGGTGCAACCTCTCCCTCGTAAATTTAAAATCCCTACGATCTTGCAATATAATGGCGATAGTAATCCATATGACCACCTGTATGCATTCAATATGCAGATGAATCTTCAGATAACCAATCTCTTAGTTAAATGCCATGTCTTTCCAATCACTCTAGGAGACATACCTCAAACATAGTTCAGGAATCTCAAAGTTCACAGCATTGACAGATGAGAAAAGTGCCAGAGAAAATTCATTAACCAGTACAAAGTGCTAAAAAGGCAACTCGCACCATCTTGCCATCTCGTAATAGTCTTTCAACGGGAAAACAAATCATTAAAAGACTATATCACCCAATTCAAGCATGAGGCTAGTAACATTGAGAACCCCTCAGATGGGAGCATCTTAACAGTGATCTCAACAAGACTCCATAAATATGAAAAGCTATATGAGAGCACATACAAGTCTCTAGTGAGGGACCCAAGTAAATTTTATGAACAAGCTACCAAATAGATCAGGTGGGAGAAGACCTTTAGCCCGAAGAAGCCCCATCATAAGGACGAAGCGAATAGCTCTGATTGGAATAAAAAGAGAAACAATGATGGAAATGGCAAAGAGAGTCTGAATGATGGCTTCAAAAACTAGGTTACAAAAAAGCTTAGGAACAAGCAACCTTAGTGTCAAGGTCACCATGATAGCTATAACATTCTATCTGATACTCAAGATAGGATCTTTGCAATAGAGAAAGATAGAGAGAACTTTGGGAAGCCTGAACCCTTAAAGACTCCCAATAGGTTTAGGAACAGAGATAAGTTTTGTGCCTTTCACGATAAGGTTAGGCATAATACATCAGAATGCTGGGTGCTCAAGGATATTGTGGAGGATCTTGTCAAGAGAGGTCGCTTGAGGGACTACGTGGTATGACCTTTAAGATAGCAACCTCAGCAGCCCCAACACCTCTGATTCCATAAAATATTACACAAGAAGGTCTGAGCTTGGACTAAAAACTTGGTAATCTCGTACTGCGCCTTATTTTTCTTGAAGCTCGTAAGGCCAGAGATGAGACACAAGGTCCAAACTAAGAAAGGCTTGAGGATGGAGCTCATCACTTGACAAATTTAAATAGAACTGAAGTTCCAAAAGCTTGGCGTACCAAATATCTACACTCATACTTTCAATAAATTTCAGCTTACCCCCTTTTTATCTTATAGTATTATTCCTTTTTATATTTACATTTGTGTTTATTAAACTTTTGAACATATTTTCAATAGAATTCAAATCCAGAAGCGACCTAAAACCTAGTAGCAAGCTCTTGCCTTACAAAATCCATTGCCAGCTGAGGCGTTATGGCACTAAAATCCATTACCAGTTGAGGCTCTAAGCCGGCTAAGGTGTTATGGCACTAAAATCTATTGCCAATTGAGGCTTTAAGCCAATTGAGGCACTATGGCACTAAAATCCATTGTCAGCTATGGCACTAAGCCAATTGAGGTGCTATGGTGCTAAAATCCATTACCAGCTGAGGCTCTAAGCCAACTAAGGCACTATGGCATTAAAATCCATTACCAACTAAGGTACTAAGCCAGCTAAAGTGCTATGGCGCTAAAATCTATTACCAACTAAGGTGCTATGGCACTAAAAACCATTGCTAGTTGAGGCTCTAAGCCAGCTGAGGCACCATGGCACTAAAATCCATTGCTAGGTAAGGTGCTATGGCATTAAAATCCATTACCAGTTGAGGCTCTAAGCCAGCTAAGGTGCTAAGGCACTAAAATAAATTCATTGCCTATTAAGGCACATCCATGCAACCAGCCTAAGCAATAAAATTGCTGGCAAGGACACATTTATACAACCTACTACTCAACACCGTATACAACCTATTACTTAGCACTGTATGCGACCTACTATTCAGTACCACGTACAGTCTACTCCCTTGCACCATATATGACCTACCTACTTGGCACCGTATGCAACCTACTATTTGGCATCGCATATGATCTACTACTTGGCACCGTATGTGACCTACTATTCAGCATCACATGTGACTTATTCCCTGGCAACGTATGCGACCTACTGTTCGACACCACATTTAACCTACTATTCGATACTACATATGGCCTATTATTTGACATCATTATTTGGCACTGTATACGACCTACTACTCAGCATCGTATGTGACCAACTACTTGGCACCACACTCATGCATTCATCTTGACAAATGACAAAGTCATTAGTTTGTTAAATGAGGTCGATTGGCCTATTGGACATTCATTTTAACTAAATGTTTGTTAGGTCATGATGTCAACCCATATGTTATTATCTGCAACCTATTGAGTATCTAGCTCAACATACTTGGAAAAGTAAGGAAATTATAAAAATTCATTAAAAATCTCATTCAACAAGATAAATGTACATAAAGAGGTGCAACAATACAAGATCAAAATAAGCCTACAACTATCGTGGCTATAAAGAAGACAGGCCCCTTGTGGGCTAAAAGATCGACATATTCAATGAGTAAGCTATCCATCATTTGGTTGTCAGGCAAGTTGCTCTCAAACTTCTCCCTATTCCCTTTCTAAGGAGGTAAAAGAACAAAGGTAAAAGAAATAAACCCATCAGCATCACCATGAGGAAATGAAATCTGTACAAAACTTTCCAAAATCCTCAAATAGGAATTGTCCATAGGAATCTCCTATGCAGCAGGCTATACACACCTCTAGGCACTTCATCTAAGATCTAGACCATTAAGAACATAGAGGGCTCAACCAATGCACCTATCAGGTCAGTCTAAGAAATAAGGAAAAAAAGGTTTTCCCTACCTTATATAACTTGATTAGCCTTACTATTAGATTAGGAGACTGATCAATTGCCCTCGATCTAATGGTCTAGCAAAAAGTAAGGCTCTATCGATTATTGCATTGACGGCTATGAAAAAAGTGCATATTAAATGTGGAAATGATGGCATGGGCAAGCACAAATGAAAAGAAAGGAGAAGAGTCCAAACGATGGCATAATGGATCGTAGTTGATAGCTTTTACCAGCAAACTATAGCTCCCAGTCCACAGATCGCACTGAAAGCTAGGGGCTAATGCTGTAGGTATTTTTGAAATCATGTAAATGGGCTGGTAAAAGCCTAATGGACAGACTCAGCTAATAACGACCCAGCTTATTTAGGATTGAGGTTGTTGACTTAAGACAATAGGTCGTAAAATACGAGCTAAGGTCACTAGTCAACACAGGTCAAAGCAGCCATCTCAGGTCGTTGAGAATGAGGCTTAGCTCCTATATCAAAGCATGCATCCACCAACGACAGTCCAAGGAAATCCATTCAATTTTCTACTTTAATGGGAGTCTATTATAACCATCAATCCTTATCTATTATGTAATCCTAATTAAGTTATGATACTTATCTGCTATAGATTTACATTCAAGCTATAAGCTTCCAACTATTATAAAAGAGGATGAAATCATTGTACATACACAATCGATTATCAGACACAATACACTTAGCAAAAGAGTAATAAAAGCCATGGACATAAGGGTTAAACTAACTTTAGCTGAACTACGTTAAAAACTTCTAGTGTCTCCCTATTCTTCCTCTTTCTCTCTTTCTTTTTATATTCAATCTGCAGTTTAGGATCCTGAACTTGGGTTGATTGGATTCGACCATTAACACAATTACTATGTCTAAAAGAACATAATCAAACTAGTACTCATAGTTTAAATATATATTAAGACTATCAACAAAGAGGAGCTATTTACATTTTTAATTGTTTATTCTCTATCAATAGTATAAAAAATTAAGTTATAGTTTAAAAAGTTCATATTCTAACTCTTTTTTAATACAAATCCAGTCGGAGATGAATCGATATCCAACATTTGTGTAATACAGATACATGATCAAAAGTGACGAATCGATGCTTCATACATGTCATGAAAACATGAAGTCATTTTGGAATAACCTGGGTTTTTGAAAAGTAAGAAATACTTGAATTGTTTGATTGTTTGAATGGTCACCACTTCAAAAGAAATACTTAGATTGTTTAATTGTTTATATGTTTGGATGGTCATTAGTTCAAAAGATAAACATGGGAAGTTTTGAAAAGTTTTGTTTTTTTATAAAATATGAAAAGTTGTTCTAATTAAATTCTATTTCATATGCTTTTTAATAAAAAAGATTAAAATTATTCTTATAAAATTTAAATAATGGTAAGAATATTTATTTAGTGATAGAAAATTATAATTTTTTTAAAAATATTTTTAATAATTTTGATAATATCTTCGAAAAAATTTATAACTGAATTAAATATTATATAAAAACTTACTTCTTTTTAGAAAGTGCTAACCAAATACTTACTTTTTCATAGGAAATTCTATTTTCTTAATGTCAATCAAATAACTTTTAACACTTTTCATAAAATTCACACAAAAACTTATTTGCCAAGAAATTTAACTCCCCACAAGAATCTATTTCATGAATCAAAGGGCGCCTTTATTTTGGTAATTCTATTATATTTGACCCTGTCTTCCTTTAACAAACGTTGGATATTGGTATTTTATTATATTGTTATAAGTCAAGCAGAATGTTCAACATTCAAGTTTTATTTCAATGAAGTAAAAAGTTTTACTCTTACGTATTAAAGTTTTATTTCAATATATTAATACAAAAACGCTGTAGAAGTACATCATCATATTATTTTGCAAACTTATTGAATAATAATTATAAATAGGATGAATATATAATTTTCAATTATTAAAGTTCTATTTTCATGCATGTTTGCTTAAAGCTTTGTTAATCAATATAGTTATGAAAAAGGTGTAAAGTTTTGTTCTCAAAACAATGGAAGTTCAAATGTTTAATCTGCACCAATAAAAGAAAAAATAGAAAAAATAACAGTTTGTGCTTGTACTCAATTGACGTTCATGGAGTGCTATATGCCATTACTTAGATTGGTGTTCATTGACTGACTCCTGATGAGTAAGGAGATACTCCATAAGAACGCTTTATATTATTCACCATAAATTTAAAATTTTGTATGTTCATTGTGCATTTATTATATTGTAGACAACTGACAAAAATAAGTCACTTTTTTCATATTAAATACTTAATTATTTAAATAATTTTAAATATACTAACAGGTATAAGGTAAAATTTAATAAAAGGAACAAGCGGATTCTGCAGGCTTATATCTAGTTCTATTATATATGATGTTTAGATTTAAATCATATAAGACAAGATCTTATTTCATTTAGAATTCTTATGTCATTTGCAACTCTATCCTTATCAAATACTAACAATTCATTAAGGATTTGACTATACCGCTCTAAAATCCTATCAATTCATCAAGGATCTGACTTACTAAAATTCATTTCGTTTGGATGAAAAATCTTAATTAAATAATTTTTGTTCTTGATATTAAGAAACTCATTAGTTTCTTTTATATTTATCTGTGTAAGTCTCAAATAATTCAATCAAACTCTATTCTCTAAATTTGAGAACATGATTAGCATGAATTATCAAGTAGTAACCCATAAAGTTATAAGTTTAAAATTCAGATATAAATAAATATTTAACTAAATTCTTTAATAAAATTCAAGTAAATAATTCTTCTATGTGCGCTTTATTCAAAACCATAACGAAATCAAATGCAATGCGAAAAAAAAAATGAAATTTAAAATAAAATATTTTCAAAAACGTAAAACATGATAAGGCTATCTAGCTGACTGCTAGTTTTCTCTACTGTCAATCCGCTTGTTGAATGTTATCTCTTGCCTCTAATGAGTATGAGTGAGTCCTATTTGATTAGGATTCATCAGAAACTAGGGGCCTGTTTGAAAATATTTTCAGGTGTTTTTATTTTATTATTTTTTAAAAACTATTTTTTTAGAACAAAAAAATAAAATTTGTTTGGATGTAAATTTCTGAAACAAGTGTTTTCTTTATTTTTGAAGATAAAAAAATATATTTAATATTATTTACAACTTTGTCATTAATGAAAATAGCTGTTCTTCTTATTTTTGGAAAAAAATCTGAAAACAGTCCTATACAAAAATAAGGAAAACATCATTTTGGTATTTCCTGAAAACTATTTTTTTAGTTACACTTTTACAAAATAGTTTTTGAAAATAACTTAACAAATAGATTTTTTTTGTTTTTGTAGAACAAAAAAATAAAAAAACTGTTTTTGAAAACAGAAAAATAGGTTGCCAAATAAGGCCTAGGTCTCTGAAATGATAAAAAGAAGGGGTGAGTACAACCTAAGTACTCAGTGACATAAAGAGTTTTTACTCTCCCTTAGAAACCATTGGATCATAAGGATAAATATGTAAAAGATAATAATAAGTATATAATTATATATAATCAAGCACAAGCAAAATCTCTTTTATCATTCTTTCTTAACACTTGTTTCTAAGTGATCATGCATATTTTATAACAAATTAGAAATCATCATTGAGTTATCAAGCTGAGGTATTTTGGTACTATCAAGAATGGTTGCACAAATACAATGGGTGAGAAACCATCTAGTTACCCAGACATTATAATAAGCTATGTTCATCTTACTATGTTAAGGTGCAAGACCCTTAAGTTACCCTTTATACATATATACTCATAACTATTTAACCGGTCCTGCAAGACAAACCATATAAATTATATTGGTAATAGTGGGTCAAGGATGGATGATTGAAATATCATATACCCTTAATGACAAATTTCATTAGAGTTGCTTGCATGCCCCCATAAGATGCATGCTTAACTTTTGCCCAAACATTATAAGGAGTTATGTTCACCTTCCTTTGTTAAGGTGCATGACCCTCAAGTTACCCTTTATACACATATTCCCATAACTTGATTGAAATGATCTTGTAAGACAAACCATGTAAATTATATTGGCAATGGAAGGTCAGTGGAAAGATTAATGATTGAAACATCACATGCCTTTAATGACATACTTTATCCGAGTTGCATGCCCCTAGGATACATGCTTAACTTGTGCCTTCCTACACCATACCTTTATTTAGTTAGTTGTCCCCAAGGACTTTAAGAAATCTTATTCATCTCCAAGTGCACATAAGTTTTCAAATCCCACTTGACTTGTGCTAGTTTGCAAACATAATCATTCTTGAAAAATCTTTTAGTTTATCTACTTTTATCTTACCCTTTCTAAAATTATTGGCATCTAATTATCATATTTTCTTATTTTAGTTATTACCAAATAATTAATTAAATTAATTATGAAAAGTATCATATTAATAAATCTGACTAAGCCAAAAATCAAAACCTTCCTGAAAACCCTTGCATATATACATTTAGCATACATAACAAATATACCCAACAATTCTATTATTATTAGGTTGAAAGTATTTATCAAATTCTTCTTCTAATATTATCTTGACAAATAGAAAATATTTTTAGGCTACTTTTAGAAAATATATATTTATAAACAAAACAAAACTTAAATGGTAGAAAACCCCACTTACGTTGGTAAGAGAGATTCCTTCTATGCCTAACATTGGAATCCTTTTTCCCTAGTTTTGACTTTGGCTTTTGATTGTTGGAACAACTACAACAATCGGAACAACTACAACAATCAAAGAAGAGATCAAACCTAAAGGAAAAATAAGAACTTAAGAAAGAATCTAATCTTTTTAGGCTAAAAACATTATCTTAGATTCACACCCTTAAAAAGTGCAAACTAGAACCTTCTTTGGCTGAGCAATGCTCTTTAGGAGCTATTTAGTTACAAATAAGGGACTTCACAAGGGTTATTCCTTATACAAGCTCACTAAGGCAGCTAATTAATTATGCAAGACTGTATTGGTGAGTCTACCAGTTCTCAGGACTAGTCGACTAGTTGGTTTGGTTTCTAATGCTTTTCTTAGCTTAGAACATTTTTTCAACCCATAAGGTGAAATTAGTCCAATCTAAGTTTTAAGCTATGAATTGAACTCAAACTTAGTTTTGTACTATTCTGATCCATTTTAGTTCTATTTAACCTTAAGGTTGTTACAAACTCATCTTCAACATTCACCAAAATCTTGGGCTTAATAGCTTTCTTCTCCAACACTCTAACCTATCCTTAAATAAATCAAACAAATTTTCTTGGTTGTGCAAGATTTTCATGCTCTAGTTAGTGGTTCGGGATTAGTTAACCTCAATAACATGGTTTGAATATGATAAATATGTGGCATGGAAGCCAATTCCTTAGATAATGGAGAAGTGTGCTAAAAAATTACAACTTAGTCCCTTAAATATTTTAATTTTGATGAAAGGGCAATTAGTTAGGTTAAGCAAAGTAAAAGCATAGTTATTGTTAGAAAACCAAATGATAATACAAAATTAAGTAGGGAAGTAGCTTTGTTGTGAAGCAAAGTGGGAGGGTAGTGAAGTTAAAAAGGATCAATATTTAGAAGGATCAAAATTATAGGAACATCGGTTAACAAAAAAGACATTATTTTGAGAACATTTCTTTTCAACTTTGGAAAGGTAGAAATGAGTCAGAGAATGAAGAGTATTGTGTGCAAATTAAAGTGGGAAATTAGGGAAGTGGAATCAAAGAGCTAATATCTAGAATGTGGAAGTAGTGTGAGCATTTATAAACTTGATCTAAAAATCTAGCTTTCATTTAGATCTTTAAGACGCCCTTTGTGTTCTCCCACTTTCTAGAAATTTAGTTTTTAGTTCTAAACTTAATTATACTATTTTCATTTTAATTTTTATGATGTTTCAATTGATCTTTTGAAGGAAATTAAATTGTTGATTTTAGAACAATTGTTGAAATTTTATTTAAAATTAGACCCTAATTTTTAAACAAGTCTTTTGGCCCTACACACTTCTAATATTGGCATAAAATGTAATATTGCTAGTAAAAATCCTTCATTATGTGGTATAGGAGGTTAGCATACATCTCCATTGATAAATTAGTAAATGAAGGTATTTTAAAAAAATCCTTCATCTTTGATGACCATTCAAGATATATGTACTTGCATATTTTGTTTGATAAATCTAAAGCACTTGATGCTTTTAAAGTCTTCAAAATAGAACTGTAGATACAAAAGGAAAAGGAAAACAAGATCATAAGATTAGACTGGGGTTGTGAACATTATGAAAGATAAATAGAAAGAGGCAATGTCATGTTTAATGGACATGGTAAAATGCTTGTTCAACAATTCATATTTACCTCTATACTAGTAATTCTCACACCTAAAATAGTTGAAGCTAGAATTGTGAAATTTCTTAAATATCATGAAGCTAATGGTAGTGGAATTTTTCTAATGGTGAAATAGAAATGCAGGAACCATATGTGGTGCTTTCAAATATAAAAGAATTCATTGTTGTTCAGAATGACCCTTTGGGTGTTACTGAGTTGTAACCAATTCCAAAATAACCATGAACCTATTAAGAATTTAATACATAAAGAACCTAGTAATAGAATTCACTATTTCAAATAAACCTAAATTAGTGCAAATTAGGAAATCTAGAAATATCAAGAAGCTAGCAATTTTTAGTGACCGTATTGTATATCTCTAATAGTCTAACAATGATGTTAGACTTAGAGATACTCCTTGCTCTTTTTTACAAGCCTTGAGTGGAGAAAATTTCATGTTTTGGTAAGATGCAATAATAAATGAGATGGAATCCATAGCCCAGTCAAGTTTGGAATATGTTAAATTACCTAAAGGAGCATCTATTATCATATGCAAATGGGTATACAAGATCAAAATGGACCCATATGGTGATATGAAAAGATGTAAGGCTTATCTTGTAGTTATAGGTTTTACTCTAAAAGAAGACATTGATTACCATGAAACCTTCTCTCCAGTTCCAGATAAAAATTCATTTAGAATAATCATGAATCCTATAGCTCATTTTGATTTAGAGATATATTAAATGCATGTGAAGATGATATTATTAAATAGGGATCTTGTGGAGGAGGTATATGTGTGCTAAACTAAGGGATTTCAAAGCCATGATGGTATTCATTTAGTTTGCAAACTAAAGTAATCAATATGGACTAAATCAAGCATCATGGCAATGGTATATAAGGTTTCACAATGTTGTTTACTCTTATAGTTTCATAGAGAACCTCATTAATTAATTTATATATCTTATGATCATAGGGAATATACATACGTATACACACACACACACATATATATATCATCTTAAACCTTTAATCTTATGTCGATGACATAAATTGCAATTAGTGGCCTAGAACTTTTACATCAAACAGGAATTTATTTATTCGCATTTTGATATAAAGGATATGGATGAAGCCCTTTATGTCATTGGCAAAGGGATCCAAAGAGATAGATTTCAAATAAAATCAGGACTATCTCAAAAAGCCTACATTGAAAAAGTTTTAGTAAGATTCGGAATGCAAGCTTATTCATTAATTGCAAAAACCTATTACTAAAAGGCATAAATTCAATTAAACCAATTGGAACAAGAATAAATGAAAAACATTCTATATGCTTCAACTGTTAGAAGCATTATGTATGCATAATTTGCCACCAAACTTGATATTACTTTCACAATAGGAATGATTGATTGATATCAAGTAACCCTAACATAAAGTATTGGAAAACCATTAAGAGGGTTATGAGATATCTTTAAGGAATTACAAACTATAGATTGACATACAAGTACTCAAATTATTTGGTTGTTGTTAGATATTTAGATTTTGATTTTCATTGGGGCATAGACTTTGTAAAGTCTACATAGGATACATCTTCCTCTTAGTAAAGGTGTTGTATCTTGGAGAAACATAAAGTAAATTATTACAGCATTATCTACCATGAAGGCAAAATTCATTGCATAGTATGAAGTGACACTACATGCATTATGGTTAAAGAATTTCATTTCTTGCCTAAAGGTTGTTAATTCCATTAAGTAGCCACTAAGGATTTATTATGACAATTTAGATATGATGTTCTTTTGAAAGAACAATAAGAGTGGAAGCTGAAGTAAATAGATTGACATAAAATACTTGGTGGTCAAAGAAAAATATTAAGAAGTAAATAGTTGCAATTGACCATATAAACACCATCTTAATCATTGTTGATCCTATGGCTAAAGGCTTGTTAGTAAAAATGTTCAAGAATCATGTTGATCATATAAGTTTGGTAGCTCAAATTAAATGTTCCATTTATCTTGACTCGTTTAACAGTTCAAATATTTTGCTTGTTAAAAACATCACTTTTATATGTATATTGAGTTTGTCATATATAAAGGAATTCATTGGAATAAATAAAGTTGGACCAGAATAACAAGCTATTCATATAGTATTGTATTTAGTTAGAGATAATTATACATTACAGTGCATAGAAGGAAGTGTTCATCTTAAAGCATGACCACCATAATTTGTGTACCAAGAATATCTATGTGAGTATTAAATCATAACTAATTATTTTAAGATTGTGAAATAAAGTTAAATTTAGCCATAAAGTTTTATTTGTCGTAGTAGAGTTTATCTAATAATGGACATGTGGGCCAAGTGGGAGAATGTTAACATGTCCTTTAATTTTATTAGAAGACTTAAGGTTATCCATATATGTATTTATTAAATAAGATAGTTATTAGATAATTGAGTATTTGATAACAACTCAATCTCACTATAAGAAAACACATTTTTATTAACAAACTTTTTTCACAGTCAAGAATAGGTGTAGACTTAAAGCATAAATTGTGACACTAATATTACAATTATATATCTATATTATATGTAAATTATTTTTTAACAGTCAAGTGATCGACAATAAAGGCCACAAAAAAAATCAATGAGTGTAGAAGTAGATTTGGCTGCCATAAAATGTTGTTTCTTTTTATTTTTATTTTCTAAAAGTTGTGACCTTCTTTTGTATTTATTTTAAATTTACATTTTTTAATTTAACTAACTATTAAGGGTAGGAAAAATGAGATTCTTACTCTTAGAGGAAAGCTTCATAGTCAAACATGGGTTTGGATTTATATTTTTCCTTCATGATTTCTAGATGAAGCTTCACATTCAAATAATAGATAGTTTGTTTAGGATTCTTTCTTCTTCGACCTCATAAGGTAAAATACTTTATCTCTATTACTTTTAAGGTTCTTTCTTCCTCAAGATTCAAAAATTTCTTTAGTTGAAATTCAATTTTAGAATCCAAAAAAATCATTATCCTTTTTCACTAATTATGCCTTGCTTTCTTTTTGTGCAAAATTTTTTGTCTAACTTTTTCTCTCTAAGGTTTTTTTGCAATCAATATTAGAGGTAAATCAATCTTGAATTTAGATATTTGATTTACTACATTTACTTTGTATATCTATGGTTGATTTGTTCATATTTCAATTTTAACACTTCAAAGCTAATTTTCATGGTTAGTTTTAAAAACACTTATTCTTAGATGGTTTGTCATTTATATACAATTATTCAAGTGGTTAGTCACAGTCAATGTGGCAGTTCCAAGATGGTTGCATCTTAAGTTTAATAGGAAAATATTTAAGTAGAGCCAGATTTACAATTGTGCATATAGGACATTACTTGTGCAAATGTATATAGGTGTATATTTGTGGAATCATGTTTTGCTTGGTTCTATGATCTATCTATGTTGTCATTGCTCGTTAACATCAAGATTTCGGCTTTAGACTACTTTGGGATCTTTTTTCTTGTGAAATTATTTCCTATTCTTAACTCAAGCCTCAAATAAGGATAAGATTCTTCTTATTGTAATTCTTAATACAAATGACTTGTCACAAAACATGTTCAAAGACCACATATAGTACTTTAACCAAAGTACTTCACCTCATGTGTACCACTCAAAGTGTTCTAGAAACCTTTATTTAATGTTTCATCATTTTTCTTTCAAGGTGAGGGATATATTATCATGACTATGCATAAGAGTGAAGATGTTAAGATAGATAATTCATTGTGTAGACATTATAGCTTGAGGATATTTATTCACAATTTTGGCATTGATTGAGAGTAAGAGGGATGGACAAACAAGTGATTTATTGGTTTCTCCCATATAAAATATAAATATGCTTAGTCATTCATAAATCAGAAGTGAGAGGATGAGGAGGCCAAGAGTTATCTGAAAAGGGATAAGAAATTGATACATTTATGATAAGTGATATTAGTTTATGATTAAATTTTTTTTTTGGATAAAACCCTATTTGTACAGAATTAAATGGAAAATTAGAATCCTTGTGGTAAGTATTGTTTTAGTTTTGAATTATATCCATGTAGCCAAATATAGGCAATTAGACATTAGTTTGGTATTAGTTGCAGTATATTTGTAGTTTGCATTTGATTTCATATGTATGCATTGATGCAATATACTACTTTGCATGTGGCGAAACCAGAGTGTGTCCAAATATGATCATCACTAGCTATGAAAGGATTAATTACTTTTGCTTTAATTCATTGTATTTGTTATAATATTCATAAGGTTATTTGATGCAGCATAAGGTTATTCATAAGTTGAATATGAAATACATTTGTCTTGTTTTTTATAAATAGGATATTTAGTTATTAAGTCTTGAGAGTTAAGTAGCTGTCTAGTTTATCAAACTTAAAGAACTTGACATCCCAACATTATTGTTGGTATAATGGTATTTTATAAAAAAGTACAAGATTTAAGAGGAAAGTTTGGATTAATAGCTTATTTTCTAGTACCTAGTTGTGACAATCCCTGTATTTGATTGAGCCTGAAGTTAGAATATATTTAGCTTACTAGTTAGAATCATTATATGGACAATGTGACTACTTTTATCCCATCATTTAAACATTAGGCATTTTGTGTACTTGATCAATATTTATGAATTAACTATTAAGTGGCATAAAATGTTGACTAGTTAAGAAATCAACAATATGCAATGTGAAAACTTCTCAAGAAGTAAACTTAAGTATCATACTATTATTATTACTGAGCTCAAAATTTGACTGCTTTATTCTACAAATCATGCCATGCTAAAAGACCTTTATCACTTTGTAATTTTTGTTGGTAGAATAATATCTTAAAACCATTAACTAAAAACATGAGATCTTTGGAGTTTCTACTTATTATGTAATGCATAATAATTCATTGTTTCATTAATTTAAATATCTATCTTTTAGGTGTTATCATGGTGTCATATAGAGTTTTTTAAAAAAAAATAAAACTTTTTACTTTTATATCTCTCTATCAAGTGTTGCTATAGACCTTTGTCCTAAGAAAGTGGCTCAAACCAAATAATGGGTCAACTCACCTTAATAATGAATTTTGCTAGAAGATTATTTTATAAAAATCTATGCAATAATGTAAGGATAATAATAAGTTAGACTGATATCAATTGATCATTCATAGTATATAGTCACCCCACAATGGTACTTGTGTTGTGTTACTTTTATGGGAAGAAATGGGTTAAGCCGCCAGTCGAGAGCCTATAGCCAGCCTAGCATATTTAGTTGAGTAAGTCAGGCTAAGGCTATACTATAAATAAGTTTATTTAATTTAATAGACTAGGCCAATTTTTTTAAAGCCTAGTCTGTAGTCTTATGAAGCCAATTTGTTTATAATAATTTTTTTTAGATTTATAATTAATATATACAAACCTATGAGACTTTTTTTATTTTTATTTTTGTAAACCTATAATTTTTTTAGTACTCCTAATGCTTGGTCTATTACTATTATTAACCTAGCAACTAATAAAAAAATAAAACCTAATCTAGCTAATCCTAACATAAGAAGTAACATTATAAACATTAAAGTAGAGCTTAGCAATATTACTCCACAATGGCTTTACACATCAACAAGATTCTCCATTTTATTTGACATAGTAATTATAGGTGTTTTGAGAGCCCTTGCCATTATGAGTGAACTCTTTTCTTCATCTTTTATTTGTGCCTAATTATAGGAGCATACTATTTTTAGATTTTGTTATTGCTAAGGTATTATCTTGTTAATTTTGTGCATTTATTTCTTCTTATCTCATTGTACAGTTAATTTTGTTCTATAATTTGTTTCTATTCCCCTTATTTGTATAATATTTTATTTCTTTTTCGTATTTCCTTCCTTTTGTTAGGTATGGTTCTCTTTATTATTATTATTATTTCTTATTTGCTTCTATGTTATTGTTCTTTCCATATAATGATTCCTTTAATTTTTTTTATGATAAGAAATTCCATGAATTCACTGCATGCCTTTTGTCTTTAATTGGTTGGAACCAACCAATCTTCATTTTTGTTCTTATGATGTATAGAAGATGAGGCTCGTGTAACTGATGCATTATAGATGCTTTCATTCATAAGAATCATATCACTAAGAAACACTAGTTGCTATTTTTTTCAATATCAGGGATCAATTTAAGTTGAAAGAGACAAACTATATTAAAGGCTTATAACAATTTATCACTATTTATTTACTAATATGATAGGATTATGCAAATATCTTTGCACATCAACCAATAATCTTAGCCTCATCTTTTAAAAAATAAAACCCCTAATTACTTTGTTTTTATGTTATAATTTTTTCATATAATGATTACTCCAAATTCTATCTACTACAGTTCTGCTTATTTATATAGCTATTTTGGTTTTTTTTAAGTCACTAAAAAAGTGGATTGTTAGCCTATTGTGATAGCTCATGCATCTCCCTAACACCAATTTTGCTTATATTAGTCTATAGCTAACTGATGTTGAATATGGAAGTTTTTATAATATACTTTATGTCGAATATATCTTGTTAATTAAACTATCCCATTTGTTTTTTAGAATTCCAAATTGATTAAATGTCATCAAAGTCTTGGATGGAAATAATTGACTTTAAAAATTTCATAAACAATTAGCTTGATATTGTTTTACCCATTTGAATTGTGAATATAGACATTGGATGGAAATTTCATTCATGGCTTTCTTTTGAAATATTAGTGAGGGATCTATTCTTTACTTATTAGAGGAATGTAAATGCTTATAAATTATTTTGTTCTTATTTTATTTTATATTTTGTTTCATATCATTCTATTGGCAGCCTATTGTAGACATCAATTTGAGTTGGCTTTAGATTGAAAATTTTGCATTTTTATTTTATCATCCAATTTCCAATGCATTTTTGTTTGACTTTTTAAGTGTTTTTTGTAACATTAGGCAGATAATATAGTTGCATTTGATGAACATCATGAGGCTAGTACTTGTGTACTAATAGATTCAAGTGGGTTTCAAGACAAAAATAGTGATGATGATGGCTTGTGTCTTATCTTTGAACATGAAGATACAAGAGTTGAGAGCAGTTGCATTACGAAAAGTATACGAAAAACTTTAGTTGTTTGGAATGATTTTGAGGAAAATGAACTCCCTAAAGGAAAAAGGAAAATAGTATGCATCTATTGTAAAGAGAGACTATCTATTGGTGGGAAAGGTTCAAGCACTAGCCATCTTAAAAGACATCCACAAAAAGGAATCTATTGACAATACTTCTTATAATGACTCTGGCATAAAGAATCTCAAAGAGAATTTTTCATTGAGTAATAAGTTAGTCCTTAGTGGAGATCTGTTTCATGTTAGATGTTGTGTGCATATATCAAATTTGTTAATGCAATATGGCCTTAGTAAGATTATGGATGTTATTCACAATGTCAATTAGAGCGTTAGGGCTTGAAAGATGAGAAGCTTATTATCAATTGTCTAAAAAGATGGAATTTGACAGTCTTAATGTTGTCTACTATAATGAAATTTAAGACTGCATTTTATGATTATCAAGAAAGGAAGCCACAAAATAATTATGCATCACCATTTGAAGATTAGAAGAAGTTTGAGAAAGTTTGTCAATTTTTATGAGTTTTTAATCTAGCCATTTATGTCATCTTGGGCAGTGAATATCATATTACTAATTTGTATCTTGTTGAACTTTATAAAGTGAAAGAAATACTTAATGCTGCAATTGATGATAGTGATTTATTCATGAGAGAAATGACAAAGCCTATGAAAGAAAATTTTGATAAATATTGAAGGGGAATGTAATCTATTGATAGTTGTTGCTAGTGTTTTGGATCCAAGGTGCAAATTCTATGTTATTGATATAAGCTATCCATTGATATATAAATTAGATATTAAAGTTGAAATAAATGTGACGGAAGTGCAAAAAACATTACAGGATTTATATAATGAGTACTTATAGTTGAGTTAGGAAAACTCATCCTTTTGTGATGAAACTAATATACTACTACTTCTTAATATCTATTTACCACTAAATTAATGAAATCATGAACATTGTGTGTCAAAAGGAAGCAATTTTCCTAGTGAAATTAGAGTTAAAATCTTATATTAAGGAATGTGTCCATATTCCTAATGATAATTCTAAGTCTTCCTTCATTTCTTTGGAGTGATAGAAGAGAAATAGCTTAAAATATAAAGTTTTATCAAAGATAGCAGCTGATATACTAGTTATTCCCATTTTGATAATGTCCTTAGAGCCCGTATTTAGTGCTAAAGGAGAAGTTATTGATGAATATCATGCTAAATTGAATGAGGAATCTATTAAAATTCTCATCTGTGGTAGGGATTGGTTATGTAATAAGTATGGTTTGAAGAGAAAGCAAAAGGTGTAAACTTTAGATTTTTTATTTATTCTCTTTGGTTGGTTGATTTGTTATTGCTCCATATTTTCATATTTGTTAATATATTCTAATTGTAGGAGGAGACTAAACAAAAAGAAATAACCTTGAAGATTAGATTGATTGTTGATGAAATCTACATCCTAGCAAGTAGGTAAATTTGTTTCTTGAAATTTTTTATTCAAATGTTCTCATTGTTTCTTGAAAGATTTGATTGATTTTGTTTAATTTTATTCTAGCAAGAACAAGAATTTGATGCTAGTGAAAAGAACAATATGATGATCAATTACTTGCTGCTAATATTAGTTTCTTTATATTCTTAGTTTTTGTTTTATTGTTTATGGTGAACTAGTTTGTATTTGTTATTTACTATGTTGTTAATGTTATTGGAACTTGATGTTGTTTGAATTTGTAATTAGATATTGGATAGTTGAATTTGTAATTTTGTGTTATGACTTATAAGTATTTGGATTTATTCCTTTGTCTTGTTAATCAGTTTTTACATGACCTTTTGGAATAATTTTAGTAATTTTAGGGCCCATTTGGTACGCTGTATAGGATAAGGTCTGATAGTATAAGGCCTGATAGGATAAGGCTTGATAGTATAAGACCTGATAAAATTTTAATACTATACAATATTTGGTATGACACTGTATAAGATATTGTATTGTATAACATAATACTGTACTATGTTTGGTGATGTATTATATAACACTGGATAGGATAAAAATTAATCATTTTGACAAAAATACCCTTTATTTAAAAATATACTACAGTATACCAAATTTTAGTCAGTAATAAAAATCTAGTAAATATAGAATACACAACTACTTAATTTCAACAATATTTTTTCACCCTCTCAATTTGAAGGAAAAAACACAGATTTAGCATTTTTCTCTTATATTGTTCAACGAGAAACAAGTGTAAATAGACACAAAGGGCAAACTTCAACTTTGACCATTTGCAAGAGCCGAAAAAGGAACCCATAAATTTTATATTTTTATATTGAATCCATACAAATTTACAGATATAGAAT
>JANHAO010008033.1:0-19622 GCA_026873985.1 Saraca asoca | reverse complement strand
GAAGTGAATGGATGCATTTAGTTTAGACATTAATATGATTATTAAGATCTTGGTAATCATGTGTAAAAGAAGATAGGAAAATTAACAATGCATTAAGATTTTAATGAGTTATTTGTTGGCTGAGTTCTGATTAGGCTCACCAATCACTTCAAGGATCCTTGTTGTGATTCTAAGCCATAGAATATGATCAATGATTGCATGAACACTTAGAAATTAATGAGGAATTAATCTCAAGTTTAGTAAACCCCCTTGGACTGGTCCTGATTGGCATTTTATTAAAAACCCTATTTTATTGTTCTTCTGTAATTTCCCTGCTGCAAACTAACTTCTTCCCCCATTATTCATCTCTTAATTTGATTGTTAACGTTAGAAGATCCAAGGGCTCGACCTGGGCTACCTTATACTACAAAAAGAATAGGGTGATTCGATTTATAAAATTAGTAATTTGGTTGGATTTGGCATTCCCATCAGTTTACCTAGAGTAACAAGCCATAATTTAATAATTTTTGTGTTCGGCCCATCAATTACTCAGCTTGATGCATTAATCACTCGCAGATAGCCAATCAAGCATTCCAGACATCCAAATATTGGAAGAACTTGAAAAGTAAACCAATTAATGCACACAACAAAGACAAACAATGATAAATAGATCACATAAAAATTCATAAAGATTTTTCAACTACATTCAAATTCTCCAATAGTATTTGAAACAAAAGCAAGACCAAAACACGACAAAGCAATTTAAAGAGAGCTGGAGGACTGGATAGGTCCTGAGAAGCTGAGGAGTACATAGTAGGCACAAGTAGATTCTCCATCATTTGTTCTTCGGGTCCTACCATGGCTACTCCTTGCATCAACGAGCTGTTTTCAACCTGGTCGATATCTTGAGTCAGAAAATCACTAGCAATTTTAATACCTAGAGCCAAAGCCACATCTGCATCCCTAATAAAGACTTGAATGATTACTTTGATCTCTCCACTAAAGAATGAGAAATCAAAGTCAAGATGCTTCTGCACAAGGTGTACATGAAACCATCAGTAGTCTCAAAGATTGTAGCTTCCTCAGCCCATGCCACCATGGCTGACGTTTCTTCTTTGACCTTGGTGATCTCTTCCTTAGCTTGGGCAACCCTCTCAGTAGCTCACTTTGCCTCCTTTTTAGCTCGCGTCACCATCTCTTTAACATAAGCTACCCTCTCTTGAGCAGCCTGTAGTTGCCTCTCATGGACCTTAGCTCCCCTTACTAAAACTGCCATCTCCTCCCTCCTTTGCCTCAACTCATTAAGAGCCCTGTGAAGTCCTGAGGATAAGCTGGCCATCTTGCGAGCCAAGGTTTCTTCAACCTCCTTCCTTACAGCCTCAACACGTTCCAATCTCCTCTTTAGCTCTGCTGCTTCATTAATCACTATTGCCAGGCTGTCCTTGAGCTTACCTCACTCTGCCTCTCAGCTTAAGATTTCCTCCCTGATCTTCATCATCTCCAGACCCCTCTTGAAAAGGATCACAAGAAGTTAGGACACATGCCAAAAAAAATTGAGAGAGAAAAGCAATACTGACCAGAAAGTAATGACAAACTAGTATGCCCGCCAAGGCACTACCTCATATCCCCTCATCCTCTAGAGACTTCATATGATAACCCAGGATCTGATTTATATTTCTGTCTAGAACGCCATAAAACACCAAGGTCTTGAGTCACAAGCCTTCAGAAACATCCTCCAAAACATCCTTGGATTCTTCCCCTACATCAACAACAACCCCTTTCCCTTTGTTAGTCCTTTGTCTTTTGGGAAGAGGCTCGGCCAAAACTTCTTCACTGTGGTCCAGGGACCTCAATACTCCTCTCTTGACCTCAAGAGGCCTTAATTGCAAAATAGGGATTGGGGCAAGTAATGTCTCCTCCGCGATCACAAGGAGGAAGGGAAACCTATGCAAACAGAAGCTAGAGTAGAAGCAGGAGTAGCAGCGTGCCTCGATCTCACTAAAGGAGGAGGCATGATGAGGTTGACTCTCCCCATATTACTTTGATCCTTAAAGTCTGCTAGAGTAACCTTTTTAACGCCTTATTCTCTAACATCTGACGAGCTATTAAGAAGTTCAATACCAAGGGTAAGAGAGAGCTTGTAAGTCTATAAAATCTCCTTATCAAATTTTAGATCATTTTAAAAGTCTTCAAAGGTAGCAAACTGATCAAGCACTACAGTTTCCTCCTCCCTTAACTCTGACCTATCCTTCGCAGCTCCCTCTACAAAAAGCACAACAAAGATTAGCTTAGAGTAAGATAAAAAGAAAATCAACCCATGTGCACTTAGCTCACTTACTAGGATTCAAATAAAAACTAAAGTTTTGAAGATGATGCAGGGATGGGCAGGAAACATAAAACTAATGGGTCTTATAGCACCCTGCATTGGATTTCCCCTTAGCGTCCCCTTGAGGTAGGATTTTCTTATATTTACATGGATGGGCTGAAAGATAATAAATACCTTCTTGCCATCCAATACTCTTGATACCATAGAGATGGCTAAAAACCTTGGCCAGAGGGGGTGGAAGACCATTTCTCAAACAAACGAGAGCTAAGGAAATCAGACTCGAATATGCCTTTGGAGTCAACTAGATAGGGGAAAGTCTTAGTTCATTCAAAAAATTGATTATGAAAGGGGCAACTGGGAGCCTAAATCCAGCACCAAGGTATTGGATGCTAACCGCTATAAATCTCTCAGGAGGATGGGTAGCATGGTTGTTGTGAGAAGGTGCTAGCACGTGGCATCCCTTTGGAAAAAAATATGCTTCAGCTATCCCTCCGAGCTCTCTTAGCTTGACTATCAAAGGATGGCGTATGAAAGGGGAACGAGCTATAGACTCCTCAGGCCCAGAGCAAGCTTCGAGCTCACTAGCAATCTCGCCACTCTGGGAGGTCACAGCCCCAATGACACGGAGTGTTTCCCTGCTTTCTTTGGACTCGATGTCTTCACTAACTATTAAGTGGTGGCAGCACCTACAAGGCAAAGACATCTACATAAAGAAAGGAAAAAAGAAATGATTAGGTCACTAGATACAGACCGATACTCGACCCTAAACAATTTTTTCCTAAAAGGAAAGTTGCTATCACGTCAACTCATCCAAATCCAAAACTCAAAGTATAAGGAGGATTTCAACTATTGGGCTGATGAAGCCTAGGAAACCAGCTGAAGACTCCACCACTGCCAGAAACTTGAAATGTCTATCAGTAAATGAACTAAGTGCGGCTAAAGGGAAATATACGAAGACTTAACTAACATTCCAATTTTTGCCAATAACAAACATACTTACAATGGTTTCGAAAGCAAGAACTCAAAAACAACCAAGTCAAAAAAAGAAGCTCACTATCCTTGACAAAGAAAAAGTCCGAAGCATGAACAAAACTAATTCTCGACAACTAGAACTTGATCTGGTGGACTCAGGAAACTGGAACAAGGCTGAAAGGGGTAGACAGTAGCGAACAGTTGCGGAACCCATAGAAAAGGTGGATAGGAAGAGTTTCAGTATGATGGACTCCAAATCATAAATGAAAGGGGGAAAGAGAGTTTCTCCACTTTTATTGAACACGATCCAACCATTAGATCTGGGAGCTCTTCAAATAACCTGTAATCTAACAGCCCAGCGCATGTCAATATTTTAGCCAAGTATGTCTACTAGAGACAGTAATCATTACACTGTCCACAAAAATCAAAGAGTCACATGAAATGAGTGTGTTAATCTACCTGCCAGATCATAGATCACATCAAACAAGCAACAATCCTGGCCTCCTTGCGCCCTAATACTCACAACTCTCTTGTGACCAAATATTCACAGCTTTTATGCGAACTAAAAACTTACAACTTTTATACGATATGTTCCTCACTATAGTATGTGTACACATAATCATCCACTGTCAACGCAGGCACACTTAATTGCCCCCCGTGATCTCATGCCAGTGCATGCACATCTAATTTCCCACTGTGCATCTCACCTCGATACAATGTATGTGCACCTAATCACCCATTATGCATCTCACCTTGTTACAGTGTGTGCACACCTAATCGCCCACTATCAGCTTGGGTGCACCTAATTGCCTCTCGTGATCTCATGCAAGTGCATGTGCACCTAATCACCCATTGTACATCTTACCTTGCTACAGTGCATGCGCACCTAATCGCCCACTCTCAGCTCGGGTGCACCTGATTCCCCCTCATGATCTCATGCCAGTGTGTGCACACCTAATCACTCACTATGCATCTCACCTTGCTACAGTGCGTGTGCACCTAATCACCTACTGTACATCTCTACTCACTACAGTTCAGGCATATTCAATCACTTGTGAGCTTAATCTAAAGCACAAACTAAGCGTTATTGGATTTGTGACACCATCTATTTGTGGTTTTCTTGTGAACTGAAAGCTCACTATTGGGCAAAGCATTTCGACGCTCAAATCTATTTTCAAACGAAGTGGATTAATTTCACCAATTAGGCATTTAGCTCCATGTTCAGTTAAACAAGATATACAAAAATCAATTTATGAAAAGGCTTGAATTGTTATCTTTTGTAACAATTGACAAACTAGATACACAATGGATTGTCAGGAAAAAGATAATTTTCATTACAAAGCCTCTTTCAACAAGGTGAAATTACACAAGATGATTCAGAGTACAAAGACTGGAATAAGCCTATAACTATAATAAGTAGGAGGAACTGGCCTTTTGGGAGCCATAGCCTATGAACAGACCGAACGATTCCAACTCCTCTCTCTTGTCTTCCTCTAAAGCTAAGACCTTGTCCATTGACTCTACAACTCCTAGACACTTGGAAAGACCAACCGAGTAGTCCCACCATATGAGGAAACCAAAGAACAGAGGTGAAGAATTGCCTTTTTCAACCTAACCATGAAAAGGTGGTGGAGGAAGGTAACAAAACTTCTCGGGATCCTCAAAGAGGAGTTACCAGCGAAGCTTCCCATAACAAAACTTCCCAAGATCCTTAGAAGGGAATTCTTGCAATAGGCTGCACATATATTTTAGAACTCCACCAAGGATTCGCATTTTCGTAAGCATGTGGGGCTCTTCTGAGACATCCACCAGATTATCTTTATGAAAAAAAAGAAAGGCTTCCCACGCCATATATAAACTAGCTTGGTTTCACCGAAGAATTTAGAAAACGTCCAAATGTCCTTAATCAGACGGTCTAAAAGAAAAACAAGGCCATTATGCCAACAGTTGTAAAATATGCACAGGAAAATATATGGCTTGGTACAAATGAATTAAAAAATTGAAGCTTAACATGACCACATAGTAAGTTACGAACAGAGACTTTGACTGTATGGAACTGAGGGTGAAAAACTTGATGACACCATGGGCCATGAATAGAAAGACCTTGCATGTAAAAAATAACTCCCAGCTCATAGAGTGAATTGAGAGTTGGAGGGCTAATGTTATGGGTATTTTATGGACTGAGTGGAATAAACCAGCAAAAGCCCAATAGACCAGATTAAGATAGAGGCATAGCCCAATCTAGGATAAGGTTGCTGAAGCTGGATAGCAAATCGCACGTCGCGAGCTAAAAGCCTCAAGCAGACTAAGACCGTAACGAGCTCCCCTTGGTGCAGTTAGAAATAGCTAATGATTTACCTCACATTTATTAACTAATGCCAAGCATTTATTGTCTGATACTGCTGTAATCATAGTTTTATAATGATAAATTATAACTTGTAACCTTCTCGGCTCCTATAAATAGGAGGGGAGTCCATTGTAACATAGATGTAGAAAAACTACATGTAGAAACTCTGTTGAAATAGAGATAGGATCACCAACATTGTAACTCTATAAAACTAAGCAGAGAAATAACCTTAAAAGTAAATACAATCACCGTGGATGTAAGGGCCATACTAGCTTTAGTTGAACCATGAATAAACCTTGTGTGTTCTTTTTACTCTTCTTCTTCTTGCTCTTGTTGTGTCTCTATTTTTTCATGTTCAATATAGTAGTTTAGGTTCCAAAACCTTTGATTCACTGATTACCGAAATCAACCATCAATAGTTATTATTTCAAAATAAGACTCATAAAAAGAAAGATCAAAGCATAGCTTGGCTTGGAATATTAAAAATAATGATTGTGTTAGTATTGCACTATTACTCCATGTCCAAGGGAAAAAGATCAGAAATTTCAACAAAATTGTCCATGGTATCTGGAGTCTAGAAGCTTGCTTCATAAGGAAGATAAAATGTTTTAAGGAACAAGGAATAGTCAAATGGGATAAGGATATTAGAAATACCAAAAGTCTAACTAGAAAAAAAAAACTCTTATTTATTTATTTTTATATCAATTAATTTAATTATGATTTTTTCCTTTTCAAAACTTGGACATATGGGCTCGTATTAAGAATCTACCTTTTTATTGACTTTTTCACTTTTCTGTAGCCTAAAATTATAATGTTCTAAATGCGATAGACTCAATTGGGTTTACAAGTCTATCAGGTTTATACAAATTTGACCAATTTGATGATGAGTATGAACGGATTGAGTTTGAGTGTCTGAATTCACTCAGTTGAGTGCAGTAAACTCTTGAACTCTTACAAGTTTATTTGCAAGTTTGACAACCATGCTCCTAAGTTAATGATAATTAATATGAATCAAATGAGTAAAAGTAAAAATTTTAGAATACCAATTATTAAGAGACAATTCCATAATGTAGATTTTAGAACCCCTAACCATTTATTTAAGTTTACGAGTCCATATAAGAAATATTAACAAATAACTATAAATTATTTGAGGTTTATATAGTATTCCTCCAATATTTTTGTTTAATTACAAAATAAAAATAATACATAAAGCTAATACTTTTATGGAACTTAAAAGGAAACTTTAAGTAACACAGTTAAGAAGAAAAAAATAGCTAAATAATGAAAACTAGCTAAAATTATCCAACTAAAATTATCTTTCTGTGATTTATATGTCCATATGCCTCTCCATCTTATCTTAAACATATAAAGTTCTTGAATCTCTTGCATAATAATTGTTGTCCAAAAAAAGTCCCTTAAAGAACAATAATGTAGGTTGTCACCATCAAAAACTTCTTGGCAACAATATATACAAAGAGAGTTCAAAGATTCCAAACTATGAATATCAAGATAATCATGTAATGTCAAAATCAATAAAATTTATTCCTTATTCATCTTATAATGGATAACTTGTTCTAGTATAACTACATCAAAAAGGAAAATGTAAATTAAGTGGTTTGTTGAAGTAGCATTAGGCTTGGGAGCTGTACAGAGAAAAGTTCTAGACTAGGGTCTTTCATATATTGATACAAGTACTAATGCTTTGAGAGAAAGTTCAATACGAATGGTAGTAAATATAGAAATATAAATAGGCATACTTTTATTTAGCCTATGAGCACAGCATGGTGGTGGTTACGGATTATTTATAGTGGTGGTTTGAATTATTGCAGAGTACAATAGTGATGGTTACGAGAATCACCACAAAATATAGTGCTGAGTTGACATTAGTAACAGTTATAAGGAACCTCTGGAAAAATGAAATTTAGTAGTGATTAATTATTTTTTAAAAATTTGCAATTAAATTTTGCAACTGTTCTTTAACCATCACTATTTTTTTTTAAAAAAATTATATTTAATTTTGTGATGATTTTTTTAACCATCGTTATTATTTTTTATATTTTCTATATTAATTTTACGGTGATTGTCCAATCGTCACCAAATATTTTTATATTTTTTTTTAATTTCAAGCCATTTAATTTGTTCATTAATCTATTAATTAATGACATTAATTATTCTTGTAAAATAAAAATGCAAACCCATGGTGTAATAAAAATAACATTCATTCAAATAAAATATTCAAAGGTATAACCAAAAGTTATAACATTAATCAACTTTTGCATTCTAGTTGAAAACTGTTTAAAACTAAAAATACAATAAAACCTAAAAAGATTGGGTAGGATTAGTGGCATTTTTGTCTTAATTACTCCCTCTTGAAGATTTCCTTGCATTTACGGGTGAAAATTGATCTCTTAAATTAATATCAACTTTATGCTAAAAAAAAACATCTCAAATTGAAGAATTACTTAGGAATTCAGACATGTAAAAACAACAATTTAGTTATGCCATAGTTTAGCAAAATTCTGGTTTGAAAACAACAATTCAATTATGCATAAACTAATACAATTATACTATAGTTTGGCACAAATATGTAGAAACCAAACAACTGAATAGTGTCACTATATTGGTCTAATTATGCAAAAAAAAAATAGCAATTCAATTACTCATATATTTGACTCTACTATAGATCTTTTGGTTCAAGTTCAGTTTGTCTAATGTTTTACATCTCTAAGCAAGCATACAATTTTATTATTCCTATCAATGGGCTAACATAGTTTTTTTAGTTTTATTTCCCATTTGGTGTAGATTCCTCCTCTGCCTTCTTGACTAAAGATCACTAAAGATATTTGGAAGGCTTTCTTGACTTCTTGTTATAGGCAATTAAGTATCTGTATCCATATTTGAAATAATAAGGCATTTGTGCTTGCATATGAATAATAGGAAGGCTCATATTTGTGTGGGATCCAATATGTGAATCAGTTTCATTCTGAAATATGTTCATTTATTATATACCATTACACCATGTCAGCATTTTGATTTATTCTTTTCTCCCTTTCATTCAAATTCCCTCCTTCCCCCGATATAGTCTCCCAATTTCCAAAAGGCCTAGCTATAAACCATGAATTGGCTTATTTTTTACACAAACTATGCTGACAACAATTCCATCCATTGGATATGGCTGATGCAAACCAATCGTCCAAGCCATGAATTATGTTTTTTTTTTCTCTTTGTTGGTTAGAATTTGATGCTAATATGTAGTAGATATGTTTATTTCTCTACCTAACATTTTGAAACATTGCAATGTGTAGTCTATGATTTTAAATGTCCTTTTAGCTTTAGAAATCTAAATTCATAAGGGTTGGCTCTTTGTTGGCAAAGCAATTGCTTTAGGATGCAAAGCAGCTGACCTTGTAATTTCATGGATACTTTTTTTTTATGCAAACACAATAACAATAGGTTTAGCATTATTGATGAAAGACAATAATAGGTAATGATGCTTATTCTCAACAAATGGTATAAGTATTACTACAGTAAACAAAATATGACTAACATTTCTTCATATGTTGCTACATACACTTGATAACTCTATGGCTTAACAAACTTTGGTCTAGTCTAGTCTACAATGTAATGCAATACAATAATAGGGTGTTCACACTATCTCAGCCAAAAGATATGCTACTCTTGTCTACAGAGAAAACAAGTACTATAAAAAATTCTATCCAAAGTAATTTCACTAAAATCAGCATCAATTGTGAGCATAAGTCCTCCTCCCAAGGAAGAAAAGAAGGAAGACAAAAAGGTTGAACCTATTCCTTGTTGTCCTAGATTATGTCGGATATGTGATGTATAGTATGTGATTTCTAAAGATAATTATAGTTATTGTTCCATTATGTAATTATAAACTCACTCTTATTTCTGTTCATCATACTTTTTTAACTTGCATGATCTTCACTAAAATAACTTGGTTGTCACAATCATATAGCACAGTTGCCACTTACTTTGGTGATAATATTATGACACACTTTTGTGTCCAATGAAACATACAAACATTTAATAGACACTGTAGTAGAAAAAGAATCCACACACAAATTTAGTAAGCAATATTTTTCAACAATGCATTAATAGTCTTAAAAGATATCATATAACAAAGTTGTACCTGTTGGTCAGCAAGTGGTTGACTAAATAAATGGGGTGGAATATACCTACCCATTGCCTTAATGTATTCTATAATGGCTTGCACCTACACCCATGTTTCAGCCAATTCCTGCTCAATGTGGTGGAGCTTATCCTCATTTCGATATAACTTTGATTTAAGCCTCTCAAATTCTTCTTGGTTCATAAGATGGGTGCCTGATGAACAGTTGGAGTAGATGCCACCTCTTCTTTGAGAACTACTCCTAAAAATGCTTGTGGGACAAACATCCATGCCTAGTCCTCGAACTTGACCTGGGTGCTCATTCCTAAACACTTGCCCAAAAGTATCATCTGGGGAAATTATTGAAAGTTGTGTTTGGTCCACTTGGCTCAAGGCTTCTAGCAATTTTTCCTAAGTAAAGAACAAAACATAGGTTACAATATCAGCTGATTATTGTTTCAAAAGTAATAAAGTTTCCAACGAATCCTTACCCATATTGCATACCTTTGCCATCTCATATAGGCTGACCAAGATTGTCTATCCCAACTAATAATTTTTCTCTATCCAAGCTCCAAACTTGATCGCCCTTAGCTTCTTGACCTTGACCACACCATTATTATATGTTGAAAGAAGTACAAAATATTAATGTAATATTAATTCAAACATATAAGAAAATGATATATTATAGTTATCTATCACATTGCATTGCCATCCACTTCTAGGCCTACTTTTCCTAGTACTAGGAGCATCTCATCACTAGAATAAGCATTATGCAGCTTATCATTCATCTCATCACCTGCATGAGCATCAGGCTATGTGTCTTAGGTGTGCAAGGTGAGCTGTACAAGCTACACATGTGTAGATTGTGTGGGTCCAGTGAGATGGGTGGGCTAAATGGGCTGTGAATGTGTGGATTGTGTGGGGTGTGTAGGCTAAATGGGCTGGGATTGTGTGGACTGAGTGGGTTATGTGGAGTGTGTAGGTTGGGTGGGATAAATGGGCTGTGGAGGAGATAGGTGGGTACCGAACACTCCCTATGTGCCACAAACTCTTGGACGTCTCGACTTAGACATTTCTACAAAACAAATTGTAAAATAGTATGTATGTATTAACACATTGTACAAGAATCTTAAACCAATTTTAGTCACATTGAGAGAAACCACAAATAATGCAATTGTATATTTAAATTCTCAAACTAAGTCTTTCCACTTTGAGACAAATCATGATTAATGAAAACTTACAAATTATAAATCTAAGTATTTCAACGTTGAGAAAAACCACACAAAAAAAGAATTATTCTAAAAGAAGGCTATTCTAGCACATCCTTATCTTCCCCAACATTGAATACTAGATTAAGGCCTTCCAAATGATCATCTTCCTCTTCCCTTTTCAATTGAATATTCCTATCATCATTCTAAAAAAAAAATGCACATCTCTTATTTATTAAACAGTTCATGCTCACATATATCATCATCCTCAAATTCACCCTTGTCATATAAGTCTCTTGGCGTGAGATAAACAACAACATTCCAATTTGGAGATATATGATCATCTACAAAATAAATCATTTGAGCCTGTGATGCATATATGAAAGGCTCATGCTCTTCCCATTCACCTGTATGAATTAATCTATTGAAATTTACAATATAAAAACCCTAAGCATCCTTTCTAAAACCTTTATCATTAATGGTGTCAGCCTACATACATTTAAATAGGGTCGCATATCTTCTATAGTAATTAAGCTTAATAATATCTACCAGTTTGCCATAATATGGAAGAATAGCATCCTATCCATTGACATCTTGATGGCTAGACACACAATTGCTCATAAAAGTAATGAAAAATCTAGAATTTTGGGTTCTTAATCCATTTTCTCGATCTACTGTCTAAAACTTATATCCATTAACATTGAAGGCTGAGAACCTTCTAGCATTTAGTAGAAGTCCTTGGGTTAGTTGCTTCAAATCGTTTGACATGATGCCAGTCACATCATCCATGAAAACATATATAAAGAAAATTATCTTCTCAAGTTATACCTATAGAAATGAATTGTAAATTAAATATCTTTTAATTCACACCCCTCTGGAGAACTAATTAGCAAAGTCTTTGCTGACTATCTTTTGTAGCTCAGCAAAGGAATGTATTCAGCTTCTTATTTTTCTCTTAACATATAGTTTAAATTCTTTATAAGCAACAATATATATGTGAATACTTGCTCTATAAATATATATGATCAAATATATATAGTTTAATATGGATACTTATATGAATACTTACTCCATAAATGGATCAACCTCTTTGTAATTGAATAGAACATACCAATATGCTTGTCTCATCTCCATATGTGTCAACGTGAAACTAGATCCGCTACCCATCAGTTTACATATGTTAAGAAAGATATTAGACACTTCTTCGCATTAAATATCATTTGGTTCATCATTCACACGTCTTAGTCGATTGAACCTTGTCTTAATTCCCTACAAATATTTTGAACAAAATGTGAGACACTCTTCAAATATATACCCTTTAGCAATGGAACCTTCTGGTTGAGCCTTATTGCTAACATAAGACTTTATATGTCCCAAATATCTACATAAAGGGAGATGTCATTACAAAAAAAAAAAAAAGTTCACTTACAAGTCATAATTAAATGGATAAAATCAATAATTATCTCTCAATAGGGTAATCTATCGATATTGTACTGGACCTCCCAAACAAAGTTCATCAACTAGATGAATAGACAAATGAACCATAACGGTGAAGAATGATGGGGGGAATAACATCTGCAAATAACAAAGCATAAGAACTATTCGATGCTAGACATTCTTGAGGTCAACAAGGTTGAAAGTTTTACTGCATATTTGTTTGCAAAATGAGCTTAACTTAACCAACGTTGCAATCAATTGGTCTAGCAACACATTACGTATTGCAAGGGGTAGTAATTGCTCTATAAGTACATGACAATCATGGCTTTTTAACCCAAACAACTTGCATTGTTTTAAGTCGATACACTTAGAAATGTTACTTGAATATCCAGTGGGCATCTTCATATTCTTTAATCCTCTTAAGAATGCATCTTTCATTGTATTTGTCATTATAAAAAGAGATGGCTGATATTTTCCTTTATCATTAAGCCACAAGTCCCTTCTTATGCCCACTGCCTGAAGGTCTTTCCAAGCATTGAGATAGTCTTTTGTCCTCTCAATCTCATTCAATAATGTGTAAATGAGATTGTTGCACACATTTTTCTTGATATGCATGACATCAAGATTGTGACGTAACATATTAGTCTCCCAATATGGAAGTTGGAAAAATATAGACTTCTTCTTCCATTGTTGCGAGTCAACCTCATTGTTATTTCCACAAGCTTACTACCCTTTAGCACCCCTTTGTAGTAGCTTTCCAAATGTAATATTAATGTTCTCTACTTATCTAAATATTTCTGTGCCTGACAGTGCTTTCGAAGAGTTTCTAAACTCTTGACTCCCATCAAATCAAAGCCTAATTAACTGAAACTTATGATTTGCTCCAAGAAAATGGTGATGCCCCTAAAAATACCATTTTCTAATATAAAGCAAATGCAGTGGAATTACATCAAAGTTACAAGTTAGGCAAGCTAATCTAGTGTGTGTATTCTAGCCAAATAGGGTACCAAGCCCTGGGAAATCGCTAATCGTCCACATTAGTACTGCCTGCATTTTGAATGTCTCATGTGTGGAGCCATCGCAGGTGTCCATACCCTACATCTATAATTCCTTCAACTCTTTTATAAGAGGTTGCAAATAGACATCAATGTCATTTCCTGGCATTCATTTACCTAGAATGATCATCGTGAATGAGAGAAGTTGGCTTCATACACATCCACAGTGGCAAATTGTATGGTATCAAAATTATAGGTCAAATGCTATAATTAGTACTCATGGTTCCTAAAGGATTGAATCCATTAGTGGCCATACCTAAGCAAACATTTCGAGAATCTAAAGCAAATTCTAGATATGTTGCATCAAACTTTTTCCATGCTTCGAGTCTCTTGGATGCCTCATCTAACCATCATTACAATTCCCACTTACATCCAACTTATATGCTCAGTCATCTTAGTAGACATAAACAACCTTTACAACCTTTATTTTAATGGAAAGTAGCATAACACTTTTACAGGTTGTTTCTTCTTCTTACCAATAACCCTTTCCTTCCATCTAAATGTCTAACATTTCTTGCATGTTTCCCTATTCTCATCCTCACCCTAATACAACATGTAATCATTTAGACAAGCATGTACCTTAGTTAATTGAGATCAAGTTTAATGATGGTTCTCTTACCCTTGTATAAAGAACTAGGTATCTTAACATGCGCGAATGCATCCTTCAGTAATTCTAAGATCATTGTCATGGCTTTACCCATCATACCACACAAGCATTTGATATGGTACAATTTTATTAAAAAAGACAATTGGGCGTACTTCATACACCTTTCATAAAGTTCTTAATTTCCATCATTAAGTAACTCATAAAACTTGGCTATGACTTTATCCATTGTTTGTCCCTACATGTCGTCATTATTACTAGCATCATCATCAGATAAGTTAGCCTCGTTGTCATCGTGCATACAATCGAACCCAAATGTATCTTTGATCATGTCTTCTAAAGGATGTTGGAGACCTATATTTTGGGAAGTTTCAACCGCATGTTCTCTACTAGAAAATGCTTTAAGTTCATTGCATTCTCCATGCATACCCACTTAGTGTATTCCACTGAAAATTATTTTTGAGACAAGTGGTTGTATGCTTCAACTTTATTCAATCATTTTTTAAATTTGCAACTATGATATGAACATATTATTCTCCCTTGGACAGATTGTCATTGAAATGCAAAATCAAGGAACTTGTTCAATCCTTCCTTATAATTGTCTATATAACTTGATAAACTAATCCATGATTTATCCATATCTATGGTTTCAAAACACACATAAGGCACTATTAAAGGTGGGAAGAAGAGCCATAATGGCTACCTTATCAAGACTAGTAAGCATGCCTATTTCTAGTTACTGGCTTAAATCTAACACTATAAAAACCTATAATTAACAAAATCAAAACTTTTTTAACAGCAATATTTAAGCAAAAAAAGAAGAAGCTAATATACCTAGTTGAAAGAAAGGAGGGTGTAGTGTTTTTCGGAGCTAGTAAATGCACGATATACCTGTAAAGTAGAAATTAAGGCTGAATATAAATATAAACTAGAAATTAAGGTTGAATGGGAACAAAGGAAATTTTATAGATATAATATGAATCAAACAAATAAGGAGTATTGCACCAAACCAGAAATACTATACATGTGATTTCATTACCAAATGCTTCCTGAGTCAATGTTAAACCACTACAAAATACCTATTTTCATAGTCTAATACAACATGAATCAAATAAATTGTCATTACCAAAAACTTTAACGTATGATGTCCTTTAAAAATTTAAACAACAATCAGAAGAAAAGCAAAAATGAGCAATAACTACCAAAGAAAAATTCTACTACTTTTGCTGGAAAATAAACTAGATGAAATAGTTATTATGTATTGAATTATAGATTGTTGTATGATTCTATTTTGTACTATGTATTTGGTGTTATCTTAAATGAAGGTAAACTTTGACAAATATTGACCATCCTTAACTTTCAGGTTACAAAGCTAAACTGATACTAACCATTGCAATTAGTTTGATGATTGCAAAGTACTGCTAACATTTAAAAAGATTAACATGTCCTAACATTTAAATAGAGCAACTTATTCTACACAAATTTTAAACTACTAAAAAATAAAATCTTTATACATTCAACATCGCATATCTCATAACAATAACAATCTGTCAAAATGCAACAAAGACAATATTACAAATAAATTATTCAAAGTAGTCATAAAGCCTTGATTACAACATGAACATGTATAGTGTCAACTAGCTGTATACATCTGAAGACAAATCTTGCTTATTTATCCATGTTTTTCATTAACAAAACAAATGTCAAAAAGGTAGAACCCGAAAAGTTTTGGATAAACTAATTAGTTTCATCACTTGTATTCAATAGACAAAACTCAAGCAACAGATACATATATAGTAATTTCAATTCTAATCATCCCTTCAATTCAAAGGCAAAGTAGGAGTAGAAGCATGGAAAACATATAGTAATTAAGTAATAACTTGAAGATGGTCAAGCATTATAATAAAAAAAATTGCTTATAAGAAAAAAAAATGCTTCTCCAGCTTTGTGACCGTGGGACCTCCAACAATAATGGTAACTTTATTGAGAGGGAATTTTCAATGGTAAGATAAGATAAAGAAATTAATTATAAATATGACCTTTTTTTTTGGACATTGCTCATAGTGAACAATACTAAGAAACATGACACCACAAGATTCTATAACTAGACCCATACACATTTTTGTGCCTGCTTCTCTTTGAATTGCCTATAATGAAGGGTGAAAAAGAATCATGATGTAGTTCTCAATGCACCAGAAAACAAGTATTGGAACTCAACAAAAATATAAAGAAGGCTCTTTTATTTGTCTAATACAAGATCATACCAGAAATTGCATGTTTCTACTAGCTACTATTTGTAAACAGCTCTATCAACTCAATTCATACTCTCCAAAACCACATTAATCAGTATAATGTTAAACAATAAACAAAATTAGGTGTTGTTATAAACAAAAATCACACTTTGTGGAAGTACATATACACTTGTTGTAAAAAAGTAGATAAGTGGTAAGGATTAAGGAAATCACATCGCCTTTGGTGCTAAGCAAGTGCTTTCGCTTATAAGATGGTATAAACAAGAAAATATGATCAAACCTGAATAACCCAAATGCTGATCAATGTCTCAATATAGAATAATCCAAATCCGATGAAGTAGAAAATCTGCATGCAAATGGAGAAGAAAAATTATTGATCAGTCATTCAAAACTAGGAATATACATTGTTGGTTTCGGCAAAATCTTGCATTTAAACCATGTATTATATACATGACTTTTGCAACAAATCTAAAATTAGTCTAGCAAGCTATGAAGCATTGACACAACACCAGCACATAGACACTTACATAATAAGACACATATACCTATGTATATATGTTAATATGTTATGTGTGAATATATATATAAAATAAATATGAATAAATATATATAATTATGCCTAAAAATGTTTAGTATGTGATTAAACCTCAAACATAAAAAGGTATCTATGAAGTGTCAAATAATAAATTTTATACTTTTCTATTCCGTAGAGGACTATTCATGGAGTGCTAGTGTTGTGTTACATTGTGCTTGACATGGACACAACTCTTTTTATGAAGTATCCATCCTTTATAGCAAGCAAATATGCATAATTTGCTTTTTCATAATGAATCATTTCACACCTTAGTATCAAAGTTACAGAAGATAAGATGAAGAAATGAAATTCAAACATTTTTTCATAAGTTGAAAAATAATTATTATGTTAAGGCATACTAAAAGCAAAGATGGTTAAGAGGAAGAAGCCAATTATGTAAGGAGTATTACATTAAGTCACATAAAATGGTTGACTTGAAATATAACTAATTCATCAATGTTAGGTTCTTTATTGAGCACCCCCATGCAAGTCAGCCAAATAAAGTAGTAATCCAATATAATTTAGCCCAAAAAAATGAGCAAACCTTCACCTTAGAATGAGAAAGATCCTAGAAACCTTGCCAAAAAAAAAAACATAGTATAAAATTCATGACAAAATTAGCATGAAATGATGCGGGATGAACTGCAAATGCATTTAGGAATTTTAGGCATGATGTAGGATGAAGCAAAATGATGCATTGGTACATAGACATGATGCTTTTTATGTCATCATTAAATATTAATTCATTCTTTTTATTTATAAAGGGATGGAAGTCTAAAATGGAATTCATTTATCTCTCTAGCTAATTTATTTATGTCCAATTGCACTTGGCTACCTTATGAAATTGGAATGGCAAAATAGTTTTTTAAGAACCTAAACCATGTGATTGCAACATGCATTATTGAAGATATGGTTTTATGCAGAATGCAATGCAGTTACACAAAATGCAAAATGCAGTGCAATTACACAAAACGTAGAATACAGTGCAGTTTACATAATGTAAGATGCAGTCATGTGGTGTAATTTTGCATAATATAGAAAACAATTATGTAGAATATAAAAAACAATTATGGTCATGTGTAGCTAACGCAAGTTCAATGCAGACTCTTGGTACAGATCTTAAATACACTGATGATGGAAAGAGACATGGTTATACAGTCATCTTTGGTAGAAATACTAGGTTCAATATCATTTTAACATGCTAGTTAAGTTTTAGCCCAAACTAATGGAGCCAACCTCAGGCTTTCTCATCTATATTAACACATACCTATAGGAGTATTACTTCAAATGAGATAAATATACTAATTTTTTTTTTTTTTAGAAAAAAGGATAGAATTATGTGATACAGCTAATAAATATAAAATGAAAATTATACCTATTAATCAACAGGTGACTAAGTGGAAATATTATTTACCTTTCTTCAATGCTAATTATCTTTGTGTACATTATATTAATTAGGATGGGCCACAGGTAGGACAGTTAGTACCTCATGTTCACATTATTACTACAGGGTAATCTAAGAAAATTAAAAAAAAATGGGAATTTATGTCTTAAAACATTATTTACCTTTCTTTACTGCTTAAAGATGATGTAGATGAAGCTACATAATTCTTGGATCGAGAGAAGAATTCTATGAGCCACTAACAAGGAAGCCTAAAGCCCCTAGTGATAGTATAATGGCAATATCACTTAACCTACAGAATTGTGGTTTGTGTGAGTGTATATATATATAAAATTCCTCAAGGAATAATATTAAGACATAATATTTATTCATATTTCAGCACATGCTTGCATTAGTTATTGCTAGAAGCATATCCCTTGTACAATTTCTCAATAGCTTTACATTGCCTATAATAATAGCACATTGGTACATAAGTAAAATCTAGAAAAGAAAATACCATCTACTCACTTTAAATCACTTTCTTTAAACTGATCCCAAACCTTAAAAGCCAATATTCCATCATAACTTCTAGAAGAGCTAAACAAAAATCAAGGATTATCTTTTTATTTTTATTATTATATATATTAATAAACACTAAATGTAATTAAGAAATTGATAGAACAATAAATACAATTAACTTTATATAATTAAAGTTATATAAAGACAACCATTTTTCAAGAATCGAAGATGAGTCATCATCAAAAGAATTTTGGGAAATTATCCTCCGAGCTATCCAACTTATCTTCATCCTCAATAACTAGTCTTTTGTAATCAACAAGAAAGTAAGTGTACCTATCCTTTTGGAAAATTAGTTGAATATTGATGGTTCTCCTAGATGGGTGAGAGGCAAAAGCTTTTCATTGATCATAAAGTGTATTGTAGTGGCATCTCACCCCACTCCCACATCAAAATTACTAACCTTGTTTAATTGCCTATTCAAAGTAGCAGTTACTTAAGCCTAAGACTAGTTGCAATGTCCTGCTTTGTGGCCAATCCTACCACAAAGGAAACGCATGCAAGAAATACTCTCATATTTGCATTGAACCTATAGCTAGTCCCTATCATCAAGAGTCAACATGAAATCCATAGGTAAAGGCTCATAAGCTCTCACATTAGCTCTGACTCTTAAAAACTTTATATTGTGAGGTGTCGGTCCCAATTTAAACAATTAAAGATTGATTAAAGCATAGATCTTACCCTTATCTCATTGGAGATTAATATACACTTGTATCTGATTTAGATTGTGTAGAATTTTCGTGTAAGAAGAGTGAGAATGAGTAATTATGCAGAAACTT